>APFE030746641.1:1102-35795 GCA_000404065.3 Pinus taeda
AGAGGGATTCTATGGGGCACAGTAATAACAATATGGGGGCAATAGGGGCACAACAATATTAATAAGGGGTATAACTAAAATAGTAATGGGGTAATCACTAGTATTATAGGGACCCAACAATTTCTCTCTGCATTTCTTGAGTATCTGCTTATATTCCGTATTGTATGTTGCATCACTGTTATTTTTATCTCTTGAACTTTCCAGCTACTGTATCACATGTGTGTTATCCGGTTAGAGTTTGAGTATCTGGTTAGAGATTGATTGGGTTAGAGGGATATCCCTGAAACAGGATATTACAACATTCATGATCTAATATTGTGATTCAATCCCTCGAAGTTCATAGTGCTAGGCTTAGGCTTAATTATTTTTGTAATTCAAAGTTTGTTACTTGTAGGTTTAACTTGGGTGTTCAATTTTACCTTATGCTTGAATTGGCCTTCAAGCAACTAGGAAAGAATTGTATGCAAGTTTTTTCCCCTTATGGAACCCACCTTCACAATAATGATTAGAAGATTCACTTGTCTTGATTGAATGGGATCAATCCAAATTGAATTCCCCATTAGATTTCTCCATTTCTAGCAAAACCTATGTTCTGATTCTGACTTTGTTACCCGCCATTTTGTGGGTAATATCCCCAGGAGAAATTTTTTCTCCAAGATGGTCCTCAGTTAGCATCCAGCAACCCCTTGAAGCCACCATCTAGCTCATTATGCCATTTTCTCCGCCACCTGAGCCAGCGATGTGTTCCCTCACCCATCTGCCATGATCGTATGTTGAAGGTGGGCTTCCCGAATTTACAAGTATGCCTTGCCATTTGAAAATTGAGTATTGTAGTTTTCTTATCATGGATACTTCTAGGCATGGATTAGTGGGGAGATTCGACGGAAAGATTGGGCTAGTCCATGCTTTTGTTCCCTAGGCCCACTTTAGGAATTAACCTTCGATTCTAGTACTGCAGGATTTGTTTTATTGGTTATTTGGTTCCAGAGATTGTATTTCATGGAAAACCCTGAATTTGGTTGCATGGTCCCCCTTCCTTATCCATTTATATTACCCTTTTTCCATTCATTTTTATCCCATTCATCATTTCTCCCACCTAGGTCGACATTCCTCCACTAGGTCCACATAAGGTTAGCATGCCCCTTCCCTTTCCCACACCTTGGATCATGGCCTAGAATGAAGCCTAGAGGTTGATGTAGCTAAAAATAAGGATAAAAAAAATATGGCCACATTCAACAGGAAAATATACCACAAAATGCAAAAGATGGTTGGCACAAACACATTTAGCACGTGGGAAAAATCCAACACATGAGCCCTACCCCATCATCATTTCCCTCACCTTGGTTCCAATAGGTTCTATGAGCCTTCTTCATCATATAGGAACCAATGATTGTCCCAACCCCTGGCGGGCAATGAATCACCCCACCTTAAAGGGGGGAATTCACTATTATACCTTATACATCATGCTCTAGCCCCTTGAGCCCCGAGTAGTTAATCAAAGTAAATCATAAAAGGGAAAAAGGCATTAAAGAAGGGTGAAAACAAATCAAGGTTGGGGCCCCTTATGTAGCACGATTGGTCCCTCCTACACATTATAAACCCATGTTTTGGCTTCCCTCTTATTAGCTACCCTTATACCCCAACATGTAATCCAAGGATGCCCCTTCTCATTCCCTACTCCATTCATCTATGTAGCACATGCCACTACCTCTTAAAGGATGTACCTTGACTATATTATCCCTTTTAGAGGTAGAAACCACCTCATAGGATTATTGGTTAACCCTATTTGGACCTAGGAGACATTAGCACATGCAAAAGCACATTATGGAAGGGTAGGTCAATATGAAGTCCCACTTGTGGTCCATGATTAGGTAAGCTCTTTTCCTTGATTTCTCTAATGACTCGTTGTACCAGAAAGCTAGGGGACACATTAGATCCTATGCATGATTGCAGATGGCCTCCATCTTGGGTTTGGTCTCCCTATATAGAGTCTTGATCCTCCATAGGGCTACATTGGCACATGTAGGGTGTGTGTTGAGAGCCGTGGTCCTCCACATTAGTAGAAAACACTCCATGGATCCATGAGGATGGTCATAGATGCTCGAGATACTCCCATTGGATAAGGGAGATGCACCTGGTTCATTTTTGCGTAGCTGACCCCACAAATGTATCATGCACTTGTCAGCTGACCCAACACATGTAAGATGATGTGGCAACCCCTACATCATCATCATAGCGCTTAGAGACAATCTACAGGAATCTTCAACTCATTTGGAGACCCATGAGGTTATTGTTGTGCCCCCACACCCATTGGGAGCACCATAGGGTTATTGTTTTGAGAACAAGGGGCCAACCCCTTGTCCATAACTTTTGAGGGTCTTACTCCTCGTTATGGCACCCATGGACCTCATTAGGCCTCTTAGAGGGCCCTACACATGCATAGATTATCATTTGACCTCTTGAGAGGCCTATTCTTTCATTTATGAGCTAATTTGGTGAGCTTGTTGCCAAAAATTAGATTATTAGAACATTATTTTATTTTTGGGGCTTATGTAGACCAAGGAAGCTAATTTGAATTCCTCATTAGTGTCTAAAACCAAGTGAGATGAGTTCATTTTCTCATCATCAATTTGGATTGGATCTCTTCTCTCTCTTGAGAATTTCACACTTTTTCTTGGAGCATGAATTGGAGCTTTATGGATGAATTTTGATGTCTGGATTTGGTTTATCTTATCTTAGAGCTTCTTTCTTATCAAATTGTGGATCGCTGGATATATTCTATTACATGTAAGTACATTCTTTAAATTTTGTTCTTGTTTTACTTTGTCATATACATTGGACTGGCATTTTCTCTATATCTAGGGCTAATTGTTGCATGCATTTACTGCTTTATATTGTGGAATTTTGTCTCTATTATAGCATCTCTCAATGTATGGGCCATGTAATGTGAACGAAATTTCCTAGGGGTAATTCTATTAAAAAACTAACCTTGATAAACCATCACCTTTTGCACATTGAAGTATTAAAGCTACAAGATTAGTTCTCTTTGACCTAGAAGGCTAGCAAAGTAGTCCTGAGGCCTCCTTGACCAAGAACCAAAGCTCCCCACTCATATTCATCATACACTCCATTCTCCCAAGACTACCAAGAGGTGGTCACCTAAATCATACCCTTTTCACCTTCTCCTAGGTCTAGCCAAATTGGGTTACCTAGGGCATCAATTTCCTGGCAAACTATCACTCCAAAAAGTTTGATCTTCTAGCCTCTCCTGTGTTAATGTCTCCTCAAGACCTACTCCAAATTCGAGGTCATTTTGACAATGAAGTTGGGAGAAAATCTAGGCCCCAGCTCCAGGATTGAAACTTGCCCTGCCATCTGCAAAGCTAGTACCTCATAGGATCAAAACAACACCTTTAAGTGAAAATTATTTCTTTTGTCTTTTCCCCTCCTTGTCTAGAGTAAGAATATCATTGGTTGCTACATTCTTCCCTCATACCCTAGATTGGGTCCACTTAGCCCCGTGTGGTCCCACTCCTTTGAAACATCATTATTAAAGAACCATCCAGGATACCAATTCTAAAAAGGATTTTAGGATTGGGAAACTCCTTCACAAGTATTATCACATAAACCTAATCCCCAAATCCCATCTTCTTTTCCCTAGAACACATAGTAGCTTGCTTACAAAGCAAGCAAGCTCCATCCTTCAAGCCCTTATGGGAAAGGGTTTATTAGGGTCACTCATATCCATTCATTATTTCATCCTTCATCAGTGACTCCATACATACCAGGTCTCCTCCCATTGGTGAAAGTCCGTAAATAGAAGGGAGCCTTAGCTGAGGTGATAGTGGGTTAAGCCTCCATTTTTTTCCCTTGGCCTAGCATTTATCCTTTAGGGATCCCCTTTAGGTCCCTTGCTAGTTTGAGCGGTAACATTTTGGCATTGTTGTCAGGGACACAATACGTGTGTTTTATTCCCCATACGACACATTGACATATCATTCTTGGCGACTCCATTGGATGAAACAAGCCTTAGTTCTTCATTGAACTTCAAAGTCAATGCTTGTAGGGTAAAGCAAGCCTTTGTTAGGGTCATTTCATTCACCCTGGTGATTCCCATATCATTAAGGATCCAACAACATGTTGACCGCATATATTCCTTCCATAGATATGACATGGTACCCAAGGTATCCTTCATCGAAATCCATGAAGAATATGCCATTTTTCAATCAGGATCCACATTCTACAACAAACCATGTGGTAAGGTTCATAGGGTACCTTTCAAAGAAAAATATAACTCAACCTTGTGACCAAATGGAACTGTTTGTCCTATCCATTTCCCCAAGTACTAATTGGCTTGAATCATGTAAACATAAAAGCATCACTTCTCTTCCAATGTTGTCTACGCACTTCTTGTTGCATGAAGGGTCGAGCTTCCAATCACATGAAGACATATCCCACATGTTAGATATGGCCCTTCGAGAGGAGGAAGTTATTGAATATGGTTTTATGCTTGAAGAAGAGCCTCTTATTGATGGGTACTTTAATAATATTGCCAAGGTAGAGACTCATGAATAGGAAAGAACGTCCTCTAAGGATAATGAGGAAGATCTCAATCCCAAGGGCCCTCAAACATTGCAAGAATGGATGATGGAATATGAAAAGTTTTGCAAAAAACTGATGGCCACATCTAAATCCCAAGATATTTTCTCCCACTATTGTGAGAAATCAGAAAGACTCTGTAACAGAGAGTGAATATAAAGAGAGTCCTACCGATGATCTTCTTCTAGAGACATTTTATCAAAATCATGTAGTAAATACCTTAGATCTCATTCTTCTGGAACGGATGAAAGAGGAAAATTCCTCCTTATCCAAAGAAAAGAATGAATGGAGTCCTAACCAACACCAAACATATCGTGAAGAATGGGAGGATTCTGAGGAAAATCATGATAATTGAATAAACGAAGAGTCTATGAGTGCTTTTTGGGTTGTTGATTAGGGAAGTTGGTATGATTATAGAAATTAAGACCTTGGAGCTCATTCTTCAGGAACGGATGAAGGAGGAAAATTCCTCATTATCCAAAGAAAAGAATGAATGGAGTCCTAACCAACACCAAACATATAGTGAAGAATGGGAGGATTCTAAGGAAAATCATGATAATCGAATAAATGAAGAATCTACGAGTGACTTTTGGGTTGTTGATCAGGGAATTAAGTATGATTATAGAAATTAAGACCCCAGAGTTTCTCAAGTCCATAAGAATGAGCTCAGGGAAGAAGAAAATGCTCCGCTCCTTTTGAATAGCAATGTTGGTCCTTATGAATCCCTTCCTAGTGATTGGAAAGGTCTCTTCTTTATGTTCCAAGATGATTCAATCAAAGAAGAGCCTTCCAATATTATGGGAAATTTTGATGACTCTAATATTGAAGAAATTAAGGAAGATGCTTCCTTAGGCCATGACCCTGATAAAGGGTTTTTATTAATGTTTTAGAGTTCCTCCCCTGCCACGGAAATAGAGGTTTGTGATCATGTTCATTCCCCTAGTCTTGATGAAGAGTTGTTTTCCCCTATGAAGAATCATGAATCATGTTTTTTCGCTAAATACAATGATGAGCCCATGTCACGTTTTCGCAATTACCAAAATAATATCATCCTAAATACATTCGAGACATTCAATCCTTCATACCTGGAGGGTGATATGCCTGAGATAGCTCTTCATCAAGGATTCATGTACTAGATCATTGAAATTTTGATCTCCTGGTTAGAAGACCAAATTCAATCTTCTTAGTTGATGTCTTTCCACTCTTCTAGGGCTCCTTTCTATATAATACGGGTCCCCTATTTCCCAAATCCCACCACCCTAACTCCTCGCATCAATATTCCCACTTATATTGTCTAGTCCATTGCAAAAATAATCACGGAAGCATACATTCTTGTATTGATCAATTGACCTATTGGTTTCATTGGGTCTATGATTACACCTAGAACTTGACATTGTATCATATGCATGGTAGAGTAAGGTTCATCGCATGTTGATGTTGCATTAGAAAGAACATCATATGATTTTTCTCATTGTAGATAGATGCATAGTTGGATATTTTATTTTCTTTTGATTTTATGGCCTAACGTATTAGCATGTGTGATCATGAAACACCACGAAAGCATGTTGCCCTGTGTTTTTCCATCTAGTATATGTGTAGTCGACAGGTCTATAGTAACCAAGATATTGCTGGAGTTCTCCTGACCTCTCGTTCGAGTAGCTTCACCCACTTCTTTGAGAGATCATGTCCTAGTTGGAGCCAGATTTTACCCACCATTTTGTGGATAATATCCCGAGTAGAAATTTTTTCTGCAAGATGTTCCTCAATGGGCAACCCCTTCCAGCCACCAGCTAGCTCATTATTCCATTTTCCTCGCCACCTGAGGCAGTCATGTGGTCCCTCACCCATCTGCCATGATTGTATATTTGAAGGTGGGCCTCCTAAATCTAAAGATATGCCTTATCATTTGGAAATTGAGTATTCTAGTTTGCTTATCATGGACACTTCTACTACGTACTAGTCGACTCATTCAGAGCCTCAATTACCAACGAAGTTGGACATGGACATGAGTGAATATTAACCAAAATACCCACTTAAGTTAAAAAAGGGCCATATAGATGAGATTATATCCATAGGTTTTCATAAATAATCACAATATCACTCCCCACCCCACCTTAAACCATAACATTAAGTAGGTGTCACTAAAAGCCATACTGCTCACAACCCCCATAACAATGAGCAAGGTGTCACTAAAAGCTATGTCAATAAAATAGAAATACTTCACAATTGATAGTGGGATTGATCATGATGAAAAGGGTATTAGATGGTACAACATCATATTTTTCAGGTAGAGGAAGGCAGTTGAAATAAGGGCTTGTGATGAGGGTGATTTTCATTGTTGAGAAGGTCGATCAAGAAAGCCAGCGACATTAATAAGAAGGGAAATGTTCCATTTGAACAAAGATGGAAAAATTTATGTAGAAGGAGCATCCCCATCATCATCCTTATCCAACACAACCAACCTGGAGAATAAATGTCATCACTTACTGCACATTTAGGGAAATCCCTTCGCTAGGATGCACATAAAGAGAGAGTTCATTGCTGGATTGCTCATCAACATAGGGCTATTACTAGACTACACATGAAAATAGTGCTCGTCTCTAGGCTACGTATTCCTATCAATACAAAGAGGTTTGGAAGAGATTTCTAGAAGAGAAGAGGATTTGGTTAGCAAGTAGGCTCAAAAGTCCTTGATGACTATCCAAAAGAAGAGCTTGGAAAGGTACATGTTGCTACACCAAAATTTAGGAATATGTGGGAAGATCCACTACAACAAGCTAAGAGTCATCAAAATAAATTTACTAAAAAAGAAGAGACATTTTTCATGTAAATATGTTGATGATCATCACTAGAAAACATGTAGTGGAAAAGATCCTAGTAGATCATGAGAAATGGATTCATCAAAGATAACCTAATGATGCTCAATTACACGATGAGTTATGAGCTCATAAAGAGAACACCCCCAAAAATATTCATTGTAGCCAACCATGGTCTAGCAAAGACATCCTTTCATAAGGCAACTGGGTCCATGTACTTGATACAACAAACTTGAAATGTAAAATAAAGTATTTTTCCCATGCAAGCATTCATAAGTATTCATATTGAAAACAATGTGAATAGCTGTGCATTTGTTGATAAATATTGCACAAATAACAAGTACACTTCAAAAGTAAAGCTTCATGATTTAGGAGTGAAACATTGAACAGGTCATTTCTATGATAACCCTATTCCTCCATTCAACCACACCACTTTTTTAAGTAGAAGGAACAATTTCTTGCCAAGAGATGACATGAGAGTGAAGATATTGGCAAAAGGCATTATCAATGTATTATTTCCCCCATCAAACAAGAGACACTTGATCTTATACAATATGCAATGAGCTTCATCAAGGCTTTTGAACTCCCAAAATTTGGAAAACACCTCTTTCTCAGATTTAATGGACTAATTCCATAGAAACAAATAAAAGACATCAATAAAGGTGAGGAAATACTTGTCTTCCCCGGGAATAGAAGTGGCCACAAGACCATGAATATCAAGGGGTTTAGAGGGCCATCTCGAGAAGTCCTTTGAAAATAACTCTTTTTGATGCATAACCATCACACATCCCTAGCAAACAAAACTAGGAGGATTGATTATGGAAGGCCTTCAATCAGGTGCAGATGACTCACGTGCCTCAAGGATCCATAATTGGTTTGGCCAAGAAAAAAGTACCATATCTTACTTTCATCATATGCAATGACCATGATCATAAAAATGACATGCTTTGAAGCTAGAGATGGAAAACAACTCATCTTGTGCATGCATTTGGTTCCATCACTATATCCAAAGTCAACAAATTTGAAGTTGTAAATGACATCTTTAATAACCAATCTATTTGGCCAAAATTCCACCTTTTTATTGCAATGAGTATTGTAATAAATGGAGAGAATATTGGGATACATTCTAAATGGTCAACATCTTTGTACTATGCATTATCAATTTGAACAATACCATAACTAGAGACATGGAATGTGGAGTTATCACCAATAGTTACTTACTCACTTTTATGTTAATCATTATAATTGAAGAGGAGGTTTGGAAGCTTCATCATCGTATATCAATTAGAGAATCTATAATCCATTCTTGAGTGGAGGTGGATGACAACAAAGAAATCTACACAACCACATCTGTAAACTCACCATTGTTTCATTCATCACCATTTATAGTTGTTTGATGAGCAATACCTTCAATCCTTTTAAATTGGAGACAATTTTTTATGAAAAAATTCCCCTCCTTAAGGAAACACTAACATAATGACCTCTTGATTTCAGAAAACCTAGAAGTGTCCCCTAGAGACTCATGTGTGCATGCGGAGGGAGCCTTAGTGTGGGCATGGTCCATAGGAATAGTTCACCAAAGATTCTCGCGCTGATTTGAAGTTGGAAAAGAAAACATAATACATCTTTCAAGTAGAATAAGATATATTTTGAAGGCGTTACAACAAAATATAACACCCACAAAATGTAAATTCCCACAAACAAGGGGGTCTCATACACCAATTTGGTTTCTGGCTTGGCCATGACCTTAAAATTGGATAATAATAATAATAATAATAACTTTTTGATGGCTACCCACTATCTTCTCAATAACTCTTCCTCTCTCTTTAGGTTTGCTCTTCTCCAACACAAGGCGACATCCCTAAGTAGGATTGCTAAGGTTATGGACTAGGGGCTTTACGTGATGCTTGAAGAGTAAGCCTTAACAAAACATGTGGTGAAATGGTGAATGATTGAGAATAATAATGTGATGGAAACCCCAAGAATAGTGCCTACCAAATCTTGGGAAAAATGGAGTCAAGGAATCATGGATCTAAAAGGCTAAGGGCATGGATATGTAAGGAAGACAATGGTTACTATACCTACCACAAATCAGACTTAGTTTATTGGAAATTATTGCAGAAAATTTACCTTGGAGAGCTAGGGGAACCACTCCTAAACATTGTTATGAAGGTGAGGTCTTGTTACTCTAGAAACAAATTAGTTTGTTGGATGCAAGCTTAAAGTAACAACACATAAGAGGGATTATATTCTCACATTACACCAATCGAGTGGTAGATACTCCATTACAAGGCCTTCATAACATGTTACAAGATTTTTCTAGAAGAATTAACAACATATGAAAAGTATTGCAAACATAAAATCCCCACATGAACTTCAAACCACCCATAAGAAATAAAAAATTAGCCATATGAAGTGCTCCCTAGGGAAGAGTGCCAACGGTGGTTAGCCTCATTAATACATATGCCCAAACTATGTGTTGTTTTATGAGCCCATCAACTCATTTCGCCTAAACTATGTGCACAAGAGAAAGATTGCTTAGAGGAACACGCAAAGGTAGTTACACTCATCATTAATAAATAATACAATACTCCTACATATGCCTTTAAATCTATGCCAAACAGGAGAGCACTCCATTAAAACCCCAAAATAACTTCATCCACATGTGTGCACAAAGGTTAATGCTTTGATATAATCATAGTCCACCTCCAAATAGTCATTGAATGATTAAATCAACATGAACATATGTACCAAGAAAGGGATACGCTCCATGTGTTGTACATGTAAATAAGTTGTTTTTCCTAGAAAAAACCCACAATGTTAACATAATTTATAAGCTCTATTTAGGCTTGAACCTAGGGTGCACCACCATCAAGAATCTTATACATCATCCAACATTAAGAACAAGATAGATAACCATGAAAATATATTTAATACACCCCATCTATACCCCACCTCAACTACACTCCACCCCAACTAAACCTCTAATACATTAACATCATCAAATAGCACATCCCCTAGATATATTATATCATCTAACAACAACACACCAACAAAATATGTATAGCCACATTATAGGAAAAAGATGTAAAACGCTGATTCGATAAAACATTAAGTATATCCCCACCACACATTCAAGATATCAATACCATATAGAACACCCCTCACACATCACCACATCACCATCATGCAATATCACTAAAATATTCCACGAACAAAATAACATAAAACAGCAAGCACCCATATGTCAATAGAGTGATCCGTCAAACAAAGACATAAAATGAAGAGTGATCCGTCAACAGACTTGTACACATTGCCTTAAATTGAAAAAAGGTTTTCTCTGTTAGAGAAACATCAAATATGCACTTACTATTTAATGCACACAGAAATACACAACGGATCCCTGCCCTTGAGTCAAACAAAAAAATGTAAATACAGAAGCTAGAAGGAATAACCTGAGAATAAGCCAAAGAAGCAGTCCGCTTTTTCTTCCGACTCGCAAAAGTAAATGCTGCGACACCCTCGCTGGAGTTCGTAGCCAGAGGCATTAGTATGCATGAGATAAAGAATGAAGGGATGCTTGTTGCATCAGAAAAATTGTCAACGGCATCTACAAGGGGATCTGCAAATATGCCGGCTAAAATGGCACCAACCAGCATCAGCATTGCTGCCTTCAGATAAACATTGTAGGGATTATCAACTTCAACAACTTTCTCCTCATACTCATTCTGAAGAGCCTCAAGTTCCTCCTTTGTTTTCTGCAGTATTAGCATAAACATACAAAACGATAAATAAAAGCTTATCATAACAACCTTAAGCATGTTCCTAGAATAAATCAGGGATTCCATACCGATTTAAAATCAGATATAAATTTCTGTGAGTAGTTATTTGATTTTGAATGACCAACTGAGGAGGTTGCAATCCTAAGCCATGAACTCATTCCAACTTTGAACTCATCTAGGCTAAGCTTGTCATCTCTCGAGGAATCAAAGTCTGCCATTACTTTGTTAACAGCATCAGTTGAAGAAACTTGACCTTGCAAATCAAGCCCATATAAAAGCCCACGTAATTCTTTTTTTGACAAATATCCATCATTGTCATTGTCAAGTTTTTCGAATACACTGCATTGAACGAGATTCAAACATGGTTGTTACAATGTGAAGATGCCTAAAGTTTTGCATAGAGGTGGCTAAACAAAATTCTGAGTATGACCTTTTAAGGACATCCTGATCAGGTTGGCAATCTTCCCCGAGGAGCTTGCCCCATCCTTGGGAATGTACATTTGTCATGATAGTTGATACTATATGTTTTTGTTTCACATATGCCAATCGTCTTTTCTGAATCCATGGTTGTGAGACCTGCAAATGCCACATACACGACTATTTAGAATATGCAACAATTACTTCCCTTAAAGGTACTTTGCTTCCATTCATAGACTAGTAACTAGACAGATCGTACACCATGACAAATCAGTGATACATCCGTACACAACCACTCAAATACATTGACTGGACAATAATATTTCAAAATAATAGGACATGTATTGGTCAAGATGATTTTTAAAGATGAAAAGATCAAAACCCCACATCAAGTTCTACATGCTCTGGTGTTGGACAGAAGCTGGATATCTGAGTAAAATGAGTGATGCAGATGTGGAAACAATATTTGAAAAGGAGGCATGTAAGATGGGGCAATGTAAACACTATTATTGATGAGTGTGATGGCTTTATTGTTATGGAGGTGAGCAATGAAGTAAACAAAGACCTATGTTGTCCCTAGAAAGCAATGCTTTGGCGTTAAATGTTGGGACATATTGGAGAGAAGGACTTTCAACCTTCACACCATAAAAGTATGGTGGATGGAATTTCTCATTGTTGATTAGATTTCTATTTCTATGGACAGGGAGTTGCAGTCAACATATAGTGATGGGTTTAGACTTATCCATGTTTCATCATTAGTTAAATATCTATAAAATGTTGCACATATCATTTCAGAGAACATATCATTGAGGATATGGAAAGAAACTTACCAGAAATATCAAGGAAAATATAAAAAAAATGGGCAAGAATTAATATATATTTCAAAATTTCTGAAAATAACAAATAATCGACTTGAAAAATACAATAGAAAATTGAAAATGTAGGGAGAAATTAGAGATGTCTATAACATTGCTCTATAATATGTTTTATTTATAGATGATTTTTCAAGGAATATATGGATATATTTTCTCTAGCAAAAACACCTAATGTTTTCAATAAATTCAAAGAGTTCAATATTCTTGTGGAAAACCAAATAGAAAACAAGATCAAGGTGTTGAGGATAGATGATAGTAGAGAAGGATGTGGAAATGAATTTGAGGCCCTCAATAGAATCGAGTTGTAGAAATAACGGTAGGAGATTGATGTAAAAGGCAATGAGTATGCTCATTGGTGCTAGGTTAGCATATGACTTTTGGGTAGAGACCATGGATAATGCAAGTCACCTCGTAAATCAATCACCCAAATCAACACTAGTGATAAAACTTTGCATGAGGCTTGGTTTGGTTAAAAGGAAACCTCTCTTGAACACCCTATTTTTGGATGTGGTGTTGATGTGCATGCTGCAAAGGAGAAAAGAAGCATGATAATAAAGAAGAAAGGAGTATTTTTATGGCTTATGAAGATGATGTAAAAGGATACAAGCTTTAAAGCCATTAACAAAGAAAACTATCCATAGTCAAAATATAATCATTAAAGAGGTTAAAAATACATCTAGATAAAAAGAACAACCAAGAGAAGAAGAAACACAGAAAATTCAATTTGAGTTGGAGGAAAAAGGATATGACTCAATAGAAGAAGATGAACTAAATGAGGAAGAACCTCCAATCCTAGCCTTGAGGAGATTGACTAAAGAAAGAAGGCATAGAAAGGTATACTTCACCTGATTTTTATTCTACCTTTTCTTCATTTACTATTGATGATGATACTAGGATTGTTAGGGAGGTAGTGTATTTAGAAGAAAGTAATATTGGAAGAATCCCATGGTTGAAGAAATGGAGGCTATTAAAAAGATGAAGCATCATATTTTGTCTTGAGTTTCTTGCTCAAAGAAAACTTCTTGATAGCAAATGGGTGTCCAAAAAGAAGTATAGTGAAATGGGTAAAGTGGAGAACTACATACCTCACCTAGTAGGAAAGGGATAAACCTAGCTGGAGGGGATTGACTTTGGTTAGATATTTTCTCTTATTGCGAAGTTAACTTCTATTATGTATATGTTCTATTGATGGAAAAGACTACATTTGACTTGAAGTACAACAAATGGGTGTGAAGACAATATTTCTACATAAGGATATTGAAGAAGAAATCTAGATAAAATAGTCAAAAAGTTATATCATGAAGGAAAAGGAGTTGGCTTGCAAGTTGAAGAAGTTCCTAAGTTGCTAAAAGCAATTTTTAAGAATGTGGTATTGAAATTTTAATACTTGTATATTTGCACTTGGATTTAAAAAATGTAATGTTGATCTCTATCCAATCCAAGAAGTTGATGGCCACTTGTTTATGTGTGGAATTATATATTGATGATATCTTGTTATTGGAAACAATAAGGAAATCTTCAAGGATGTTAAGTTGTCCTGTAATTTCGATATGAAGGTCTTGATGTTGTAAATTTTATTTGGGCATGGAAACTAAAATAGATTATGTAAATATGAAACTCCAACTGATTCAAAGGGGATATGTGAGATAATATTTATAGAATTTCAAGCATGCAAGATGAAAACCAATCAAGGTTCCTATCCCTTTAAGTGTAAAGTTGTCTACATAATAGTGTCTCAAGACATAAAAAGAGCTAATGGGCATGTATTCTATTTCCTATGCAAGTGTTGTTGAAAGTTTGATGTATACTATGGCCTCTACTAGACCATACATTTCCTGCGAACTAGGAGATTTTAGAAAATACATGTAACAACTAGGGAAGGAATATTGGAAAGCTATAAAGAGCATCATTAGATACTTGTGTGACACTTTAGCTTAGACAATTTGCTACCAAGGGAAACCTCGATTGAACTAAGAGATAGATGTATAAGGTTTTGTTCATGTAGACTAGGCCAAAGATCTTCAACTTAGAGGATCTATAAATGATTTTGTTTAACCTATTTGGTAGAGCAATCTGTTGGATGAACAAGAGGCATGTTGAAGTTGTACTCTCAACTACAAAAGTTGAGTAAATAACAGTCATTCATGCTAGTAAGGAAATTGTATGGTTGTAGAAATTGTGTTCATGTATTATTTGTTGATTTTTGTGTAGCATCGAGAGGTATTCCTGCATGACTAAAGGGTCTCAAGGTCCAACCTATATGAATTTTTATTTTATTGAGACAAGTTGGCCCAGAAAGAAATCAATTCAACCAACTAGTAAACAGTCATGTCCCTTGGGTTGCCACACCCCTTTGACATATATAAATAGACGATATGATGTCTCAATTAAACATCAAGCAAGAGCAAGTATTTCTCTCATATTCATCATAATTCTTATCTCTCTTGGACAGACACACGTGTGAGGAAAAATGAAAATTTGATATGATTGCTTTGATTGAAGTTGACTAAACCTTTGACTAGCATTGGCCACGATTGTTTGAGCTCTAAAAAATTATAACTAGGAGTTGACCAAGGATATTTGACTGGAGGAAGGCCGCACATGTGGGCTATTCAATGCAAGGTTGACCACAATTGATCTGATAATCACTCTATGAGTGACCTCAGTTAAAGATTTATTAGTTAAAGGTATTACAGACTCATATGTTGGTGTGTCCAAGTCATTTAAGCAATGGATCGACCAGATTGCCAATACCCATACACTTAAAATTGGAAAACAGAAGAGAAATACAGTAAGAAAATACAAGAACACAAGAAATTTAATAAGGAGTTCACCCTATCCTCCAGGGTTACATCTCCGATCCATCTCTCAGTGGTGGCCTTCTTTTATTGTGTCTTGAAGCAGAGAATTTACAATGAAGGAGCTCAATGTGAGTCTCCTGAAATGGAATTTGCTTGGAAGGGTGGTTCTTGGAAGCCCCAAGCCGCTAGAGTACACACTCTTTTCCTTACCAGCTTTGTGACCTTCTGGTCTACAATGGAGAGATCCCAATGTGGTGCTCAGTCCGGACAGATCCTCTCTGGGATAGCTTGAATCCTTCAAGCTCGTTGGTGCTCGATGCTGCCTTTGGTCAGCTCGTCCCTCTGTCTTCTGTTCTGCTATTGCTTCACTATCTTTTTCCCCGGTGTTCTGTCCTCCTCTCGAGATTCTGGTTCCTCCGTCTCTCTCTTACCTGTGTATTTTGTCTTTGTTCATGGCTTTAAGCCATTCGTTTCCAAGTCTATTCAGTTCCTCTTCCATCTCCATTGAATCACCTTCTACAACTACGCTTGGAGTTCCCTGGCTCGACATCATCATCGGCTCACAGGGAGTGGCCACATGTCCTCCTACGAACTGCGCCAACCTTTTGTCAATTCAATTCTTCGGTTACGCCGTGGAATGAGTCTTCCTCCACCGTGGCAGTCAAAACGGACTTAAAATCCCTCTAAATCGCGGCTCATTCCTGCGTCGATTATGCTTCCCCCTTCGAGCGCGATCTCAGCTGTCCAATCTGGGGCCTCCAGATCTGACGCCATACGCATGTTTCGCGCAGTTGACTTGCTCGACCTTTAGCACGCGATCAACAGCGGTTTCCTCTCTCCTCCGATTGCCACGCGACGATCGCTGAGTGGGATCGCTCCATTTTCGCCAATTCCACTTACCGTTTGAGGGCACCCTGACCAATACCACCGATTTTTCGAAGTGCGGGTCCCACCTTGTCCTTTAGCGCTTTTTCGCCCGCGGTTCTCCAGCTCCCCACGCGTCCAACTGCTCGGGGCTTCCCCATTGCGACCCTTTTCGCCCAGCGATGCTTAATTAAATCCACCTCTGTTTCCCAATCTAGGGATCCCGGGGGCTAATTCGGCCTCCTGCGTAGTCTCCATGGGCCTCGGTCAGCGCGCTTTGACCGGGGTCCTCGTCGTTCCATGCTGGCTACCATTGCCACTGGTTCAGGGTGTTTTTGATTGTTGTTTTGGAATTTTTAGGAGTTTGTCCCAACCTGATACAGTCATGGTTCTCTTTAACAGTTCTTTTATGGATCCAGTTTGGATCAACAATTCATCGACCGTAGGTCCAAAGTTGACCAAGCTGAGCTTACCGCAAAGTTGACTATTCTACCAATGTTGACTTCAAATTATTTTGGTTGGTTTGACCAGCACTGACTTACTATAGTTTTGACCAAGTTTGATTGGTATTTCATTTGGATTATTGGCACAAATTTCTATACAAATTGTTGGTTTGTAAACCTTGCTAAAGAATAATTTATCCTAAGAAAATTTGTTGGGTTTTCTTGAAAGGTTGGGTTTCCTAGGGTAAAATTATTTTCTCTATTGTGCATGGCTATATTTCTATGATTTTTACTCTTTCCACTACATTTACTATTTAGATTTTCTGAGTGTAATTATTCAATGATAATAGTGGCATAAAACGTTGTGTGAAAAATCATCAAGAAGTAATTATCTGGCAAAAGTTTGTTTTCTATTGTACTTGTAATAGAATTTCAACATGGTATCAAATAAGTGTTGAAAGATAATCCATTGAAGTCAGCCTAAGAGACAATAGTCACCAACCTCATTGGATTTTTTATCTCTTGTCGAAATGGTGCCAATTCTCATAGTAGAAGATAGGTTGGATGGTGTTACTAATTTCAGATCTTGGAAGACCAACATACTCGTTGCCTTGGAAGACTAGGATACTCCTTATCGGGGAAGAAAATGATCTTTAGGATCATGTGAAGAAAGTCATTCTAGAGCTAGAGGGAGCTTAGGAGAAAGCCAAGTATAAGAAAAATGAAGCCAAGGCTAAGAGAATCTTGATAAATTATATTAAGGACCACTTCATTCCACATGTTGCTAAGTTGAAAACTACCAAAGAAGTATATGATGCTTTGGTGGGATTGTACGAGAGTTGACACACTAATAGGAAATTAACCTTGAGGCATCAACTTCTTAGTGTCATGCTGACTAGATCAAATTTTATTGTCTCTTATCTTATGAGAGTCTCTAATTTGAGAGATGAACTTAGAACCACTGGAGATACATTGATGACGCAAAGCTTGTTATAGTGACCCTCAATGAATTTCCTTCCTCATGGGATCCATTTGTTTTGGGAATTTGTGCACAAGATAAGCTATCCAATTTTGATAAGCTATGAACTGATTGTTTCCAAGAAGAGGCCCACTTTTTTTCCAAGAACAACTTGTAGAGACCTTGGAATGAAGAAACTCAAGCCTTTCCAGCTCATGCAAAGAAAGAAAAGGAAGAAGACATTTTGGATAATTTGAAAAGAAATATACAAGTAGAACACTAGCTATAGTTTAAGATCAGAACAAGAAGGATATGTCAAATATCAAGTGCTCCAATTATCATAAATGGGGTCACTATGCCTCCGAATTTCCTTAGAAGAAAAGGAAGGGAAATCAATATGCATCAAGAACTGATATCGATGATGATGATGAGCATCCACTACAAAAGAAGTCAAAGGAATATCTCTGTCTCTGCTCTTATAGGAACTATTACACATGAGAATAATGTTTGGTTGGTGGATAGTGGTGCTTCTAGGCACATGATTGGTTTCCAAGATTGTCTCATAGATTTTTCAGAGAGGTATTAAGCATTATAGGTGGAACTTGGGGATAAAACCAAGTATGTAGTCAAAGGAGTTGGGATAACATCGTTTCAACTAGAGTCTAGATATTCTCTTCATAAGGGAGATGTTTTATTTGTACAAGGATTGAAGAAGAACCTGCTCTCTATCTCAGTGTTGGAGGATAGAGGTTACAGAGTTGTAATTGTTGATAGTTAGGTTCTTGAATGGCCTAAGGGCTTGAGCTTATACTTAGTCGGAATGATTGGTGCTCAAGTGAGAGGATTGTATAAATTATTAGGATGTCCAGTGCATGCATTGATACATGAAAATATTAGAGTAGAGCCAGCAGTGCTAGTGGAACCACCTAGAGATGTTCCAATGACCAGGAAGAGGCTGACATGGCTTTGTGACTATTTTCAAGATGCAAAAGTGCATGGAGCTCCATACGATACATTTAGGGAGAGAAAAAAATCACACAGGTACTCAAGCTATATGGGATTGATGAGCCACATCATTGATTTTAAGCCTCCTAATTATGAGGAGGCAGTAGGGCAGTAGCTTTGGAAGGATGCCATGATGGAGGAGTATCAGTCCATCATGAAGAATGGTGTGTGGGAGATAGTGTCGAGACTTGAGAGGAAAGTTGGTAGTGACTTCAAAGTGGATCTCTGAGATCAACCATACACCAGATGGCAACATCAGGAATTTTAAAGTGAGGTTTATGGTGAGAGGGTTTTCCCAGAAAGAGGGAGTGAACTATAATGAGACGTATGCTCTATGGGTTAGAGATTACATCAAATTGATGTAAAGATCACATTCCTCAGTGGTGTATTTGAGGAGGAGGTGTATATAGAGCAACCTTAGAGCTTTGAGGTACATGGGAAAGAGTCCCATGTTTTCAGATTGAAGGCTTTATACGAACGCAAACAAGAACCTAGGACATGGTATTCCAAGATTAATCGATACTTAATGAATCCGGGCTTCACCAAGGGTGATGTCGATCCTGACCTTTGCTTCATTGTTGTTGATGGTGATCCTTTTATCTTGGTACTGTATGTTGATGATCCATTCCTTACTGGGGCAGAGGGGCTCATTGTTGGGTGCAAGAGGGAGTTGGCCTCAAAGCTTGAGATGAAGGATCTTGGCCCGATGCATTATTTCTTGCAATTGGAGGTGTGACATAGGCCTTATAAGATCTTTCTTAGATTAGGGAAGTACATTCTTATATTTTGAGGAGAATTTGTATGATGGACTGCAAATCCATGACTACACCTATGGTGACAAATCTGAAGAAGATGAGTGATTTTCCTTCAAATTCAAAATTGTTGGATCCCACTATGTACAAGAAGCTGAATAGACCCTTCATGTACCTAGTTAACACTAGGCCAAATATTTGCTTTGCAGTGAACACCCTTATCCAATATATTCTTGAGACGAGGCATATACATTGGGTTGCAATGAAGCATGTGTTGAGATGCTTGCATGGTACAGTTGGATATGGTTTAAGATATATCTCAAGTGCTGAAGTAAGGTTGTAGGGATCTACTAATTCATACTGGGTCAAGAGTGAAAAGGACAAAAAGAGCACCTCGGGGTGTTGCTTCAGCTTAGGATCAGTTATGATATCTTGGTTTAGTACGAAGAAAACTTATATCACACTCAATGCAGTAAAGGAAGAGTATATCATGACTAGTTCTGCAAGCTAGGAAGTAGTGTGGCTTCGGAAGCTTCCTACAGGGAAATTTAATTAGGAGCTAGAGATGAACTTGATACATTGTGATAATCAAAGTTGTGCTAATATTTTTGAGAATCCAATATTTCATAATAGATCAAAGTACATCGAGATCAAATATTACTTCATTTGAGGCATGGTGAAGAAGGGAGAGGTGAAACTCCAAATACATATCCACAAACAAGCATATTGTGGACATTCTCACTAACCCTATGTCTAGAGAAAAGTTTGTATAATATAGAGACAATCTTGGCATGATGTAGAATATCTCTCTCTCACAAAGGGAGTGTTGATGTTCATGCAAGATTGGGCATACATTCTCCCAAAAGGTCATGTAGATTTTACTAGTGAGGGAATGATACATTCACCCATGGAGCCATAATTATTTGGCTAGGGGTGAATGGCCCAGGGCCACTAAAACATAGTGTATACATTCTTCCATTGTAGCCATGCTTATTTGGAATTCATAGGATCATGTTGATTTAGCAAGGGAAGAATGATACGTTCACCTAAAGAAGCCATGTTGTTTTGGCTAGACCATGCTAATTTAGGGAGGGGTGAATGTCTCAGGGGTAGACATCTTCCATGGGGTTATTCTTACTTGACTAGGGGAGATTAATACATTTACCCATGGGGCCATGCTAATTTGGCCAAGGGTAAATGACCTAGGATACTCAAATTTCCTACTCCAGGATGATATATATCTATTGATGTGCATGTGAGGAGACACTACATCAACAAAGCAAGCTCAATAAATTTTCTACTAGAGGAAAAATTTTGGCTAAAGAGAAATTTGTTTTTCAGCTAAGGAGAATACCTTCCTTGTTAAGAGGGAGTATTGATTTTTATGTAGCATCGGGAGGTATTCTTGCATGACTAAAGGGTCTCCAAGTTGTCCATATATGAATTTTTATTTTATTGAGACAAGTCGGCCTAGAAAGAAGTCAAGTTGGCCAACCAGTGAAGGGATGTGTCTTTGGGTTGTCACACCACTTTGACATATATAAATAGATGATGTGATGTATCATTTGAACACCAAGCAAGAGAAATTATTTCTCTCATCTTCATCATCATTCTTATCTCTCTTGGAAAACCACACATGTGAGAAAAAACAAGGAATTAATCTAGTTGTTTTGACTTAAGTTGACCAAATCTTTGACAAACATTGGCCAAGATTGTTTGACCTCTATTTAACCGAGTTTTGTTGGGATTTTATTGAGGCTATTTGACCATACAAAAGGGTGCATGTGTGGACTATTCAGCATAGAGCTGACCGCGGGTCTGAAGCTAACCAAGGCAAGCTGACTGAAGAGTTGATTATCTGACCAATGTTGACTTCTGATTATTTTTCCCTAGTTTTACTAGCGTTGACTTGTTAAAGTGTTGACCAAGTTTGGATGGTATTTCACTTTGATTATTGGCACAAATTTATAGAAAAATTCTTGATTTCTAAACCTTGCTAAAGAATAACTTCTTCTGAGAAAATTTGTTGGCTTTTCTCCCAAGGTTGGGTTTATAAAGGTAAAATCATTCTCTATTATGCATGGTTATCTTTCTATAATCTTTACGTTTTTCTGTTGGGTGTGTGTTATATTCTTTCCATGACTACCCCATGTGTGAGGGGGTGGTAGAACCCCTTGTACGTTGCGTTGGGCACAGCAGGGGAGCAGTTGCCCTCCTTGTTGGGGGGTTATGCAGGGGGGTGGTAGCCTCCCTACACGAGGTTTGGGGCAGCACCTTGAGAAAAAAAAAATTGGACCCTATATTACATGGGCAGACCTACCTATGGTTTTGCGCATGGATTTTGCACATGGCTTTGGGCATGATGGTTTTCTATCCATGGTATTTTGTAGATCCGGTCAAGGGAACTATGGTTATGTTCTAATCTAGGGTTAATGGATCGGGGTTTATGGATGCTTCGGCATGTATATATATGTATTGTAACATTGAAACGAATATAATGGAAAAAATCAATCTGGTAGTCCCGGTTTTGGGATCCAAAGGAAAATATCTATGTATATCTATTTTATGTTTTATGCTCTCGTTATTGTTTATTTTTTGTTTTTATAATTCATATGCAAGTAATTTTTTACGGGGTTAAAATCTTTATTTTTTATTAAATTTGTTTCCGCTTCAAGGGGACGCCTTTGTTACTGAGGGGTTTTGCTCGGGCTTGTGGTAGACCCTGTTCAATGGGAGATCCGCGGGATTGATTCTTGTGGTGAAAGAATATGGCGAGCAGTGGAAACATAGAGATCGAGGGATTTAATGGTCAGAATTTTGAGTTGTGGAAACTCAAGATGGAGGATCTGCTGGTGGATAAAGATCAGTGGATCACGATAGATCCGGGTACTAAACCAATGAAAATGTTAGCTGAACACTGGGCGAAGTTGGATTGGATGACAAAGAGCACAATACGGTTGTGTATCTCACATTCAGTATCGTTGAATGTATTAAGGAAAGCTTCAACAAAGGCTTTGTGGGACAAGCTAGGGACTTTGTACCAATCTAAGTCTCTGGTTAATAAACTATTCCTACGAAAAAAGCTATATAACCTGAGGATGAAGGATGAAGATTCAATGACAGAGCATCTATACGCCTTTAATACTATCGTAATCCAGTTGTTATCCGTTGATATAAAAATTTCAGATGAAGATAAGTGCATCAGTTTGTTGTGCTCTCTAATAGATTCGTGCGATAGTCTAGTTGTTGCAATAGGTAGCAATGCAACTACCTTGCAATTTCATGAAATAGTCTCATCCTTGTTGTCGGAGGAGATGAAACAGAAAAATATGGAGGGATCGAATGGTGATGCCTTGTCTGTACGAGGATGGTACCAGAATAGAAACAAAAATAAGTCTTCGAGTGGGACATCTAAATCTAGAGGGAGATCTAAATCTCTAGGAAACCCTGTATAGGTGTGCTAGAAGTGTGGAAAGAAAGGGCACTTCAAAAGGGACTATAAATCTAAACCTCCTGAGAAAAGAAAGGGATCTGATGATGCTCCTTCTACAGAGGTGAAAACCACCTCAGATGAAGGTAGGGATGTGTACTTGGCTTCTTCTTCAAGTAAACATGTATATCATGAGGCATGGTTGATTGAATCAGGTGCATCCTTTCACTTCACTCTCCACAAGAAGTGGTTCTATGAGTATGATGTTGATTTGGGGTAGCATTGGATGTGCTCTAACCATGAAATTTGGTGGAGAGGTTGGGGCACATGAAAAATCCAATACCTAGAAAGGGTTTGAGAAGATTCTAAACAATTTGGGAGATATTAAAATAGTTAATATTTTTAATGGAGTCCTTAAATCTAAACTTTGGGAAATTAAAATATTAATGTGAATTAATATAAAATTGTGTTAGAATGGTCCAAAAGTCATGGATCAAGCCAGATCTAATCTTAGTCGTTGATTAGAGACTTAATCTTGGCCGTTGATATGTCAACGAGAAAATTATAAGAGGAGGCTTGAGGGTCACTTGGAGAGCACACCAGATGACCAGTCATTCTATTCTCTAGAGCGGGATTTGCTAAGAGAGATAGAATTGGTGATTGATGTTGCAGCTGAGGGGCAGTGAGTACAGGGAGATAGAGAGGCAGAGATAGTGCCAATAAATCAGCCTAGGAGCCGGACAGAGTGATACAAAACCAGCCAAGGCTCACGCAGGGCCATGCAGAGGCAGTCAAGAGCTACGCAGTTCTTCAGGGAGGCCAGCGTTGCTGACGCAGAGGGCTAGAAGTGCAATGCAGGGCCTCCTGAGGTTGACACTAGCCCATTCAGGGTGACACAGGGCTAGTGCTAGGCAGAGAGAGGCTAACGCAGTCCAGAACGGAAAACATTGGGGTTTCTGGGGTAGATTGGAGCTGAGGTGCTACCAGAGGGTTTATCCAGGGTTTCAGCGAGGACATTTGTCTCAGACTGAGTGGTACTACTGCCAAGGACATTCTTTGTTGGGTAAGCCAGATTTGGCACCCAAACTTTACTACAAAATTTCTTAATAAGAAAGCCCTGAGATCGCTGCACTAGTTTTCCCGCATTGGGTTTTTCTGGGGACATTGGTCCAAAAATAACAATGTCATTGTGCTTGTTTATATTTCCTTCGGTTGATTATCTGTAATATGTTGGGCATGCACTAGTGTTTATTTTCAGTATTTACATTGTAAATAAATTGTTAAGTAACAGAACAAGTAAGTAGGAATAAATCAGTAAAGTGCATGGAGGGTTTCTAACTGGTAGAATTAGAAACTTCAACATGGTATCAGAGGGTGGTTGCAGATCATAGGAGAACTGAGAACATCAGCTGAGAGGGGCAATATCAGCAAAAAACAGCTGTCTCGAATGACAGAAGTTTTTTCTAGCAGAGCAACAACAAGGGAAGGGTGACATAGTGCCTGCATCATCAAGGGTGAGCCAGGAAGAGGCAGCACAAAGGCTAAGGGAGGCAAAGGGATACTCACGCAGAGAAACACAAAAGATAGGAGGGCTGACATAGTTGGCTAAGGAGGCCGAGTTGTTGGTGTCGAGACTGTGTAGAGCCTAGGAGCTCTCACCTTCAGGTTGCTAGGGTTTACGAGGCTATGGGAAACTTGCAAAGTGGAGCTGGTGGGGTACTGTAGTCAAAACAATACCTAACAGGGCAAGGAGGATGGAGTTTCTACCGAGGGTTTCTAGCCGAGAAATCCAGATCAGTGTTCCAATTACACAGATGATCAGAGTAGGGGGCATCTCGACATCGGCAGAAGGATTTCCAGAAGGGAAATCGAGACTCAGAGGGAGTCACATCGAGAACTTCTAGGAGGGAATTAGAAGAACAACATGGCATTACACGGAGTAAGAGACCGCGACAGATTGGACAGAGCCTCAAAATTCGCAGTCTAGAAGGCCAGAATCTTATCCATACTTGCAAAAATCGTTTCAAGCACTTCGCCTTGAGGACAATAGCAATCCCAGTTGAACCAGTTGATAATGACAAGTACGAGGCCATAATGGCGAGGGCCAACAACATCATCCTTGACGAGGTCAAGGACCATATATTACCACACATTGTCGATAAGGAAATGGCATATGAGATGTGGGAGGCCCTAAACAAATTGTACCAACATACTTTTGTGCAGAGAAGAATGTTACTAGAAAATCAGATGAGGTCATACCAAATGAAGAAGGGAGAACTAATCGACACCTTCCTCGGTGGACTAAATGAGATCCGAGATCAGTTGACTTCCATAGGGGCCATGCCAGATCATGAATTAATGGTGACGGCAGCCCTGAATGCAATCTCAGAAGACTGGGAGGTATTTGTCTAGAGTATACTGAGCAGAGGGACCCTTCCACCTTGGGAGGAGATGTGGGCGGCTCTTCACCAAGAAGATATCAGACGACAGACAAAGGCAGGAAGTAGTAGTACGGGGATCAGAGTCAAAAAGGAGGAGGAGGAAGATGTTGCCCTAGTATTTGAAGGAAAGCAAGAAAAATGAAAGAAGAAGGATCTCTCCAAGATCAAGTGCTTCCATTGTGGGGAGCTAGGTCATTATGCAATCTCAGAAGACTGGGAGGTATTTGTCTAGAGTATACTGGGCAGAGGGACCCTTCCACCTTGGGAGGAGATGTGGGCGGCTCTTCACCAAGAAGATATCAGACGACAGACAAAGGCAGGAAGTAGTAGTACGGGGATCAGAGTCAAAAAGGAGGAGGAGGAAGATGTTGCCCTAGTATTTGAAGGAAAGCAAGAAAAATGAAAGAAGAAGGATCTCTCCAAGATCAAGTGCTTCCATTGTGGGGAGCTAGGTCATTATGTGATCCAGTGTCCAAGGAAGAAGAACAAGGGAGAGGCCTCTGAGACCAAGGTTGCGCCAGCAAGGATAGAGAAGGAAGTGGAGATAGACGATGACTGTGCCATGAGTGCACACACACCACATAAGCGGAAGTGTGGAGACATCGAGTTGTAGTCAGATGGACTACAGGTGATTATGGGTAGGATCCTTGAGGTACCTAGCCTCTTGGATTAGACCTTGCTACAGGAGCCCCGAAGAGGAGTAGCAGTACTGGAAGATGTTAGTAGAGATGGATGCGGATGGAGTGATAGAGGGAGCTACAGTGTAGGATTCTCAGGACAGCATGAGGTAGCAGTACAAGAAGCATAGGAGTGTTGCACTAGTGCAATATGGGACAGAGAGGTGTGCAACGATGTGAGATGCACAAAGTTGTTGCAGTAGTGTAGAGGTCAGAGAGGGAGAACTTGTCAGTGATATAGGGAGCTTCAGCATCAAGAGTATTTATAACCCAACAGAAAGGTCGGAATTGGGAGATTAGTTACTTCTCAATAATTGAGTTGCAGTGCAGCAGTGGGCAACACAATGCAACATGATGAGAGGAGATGCAATGCAAATGCAACAATGGTAGTGGTAGAGCCATGGGCAACAACACGGATGTAGAGGGAGTTATAGTAGGATGCAGCAGTGGCAGTGGTAGAGCCATGGGTAGCAGTACAAGATGTAGTGGTGTAGAGGATGATGGGCAGCAGGCCTAACATCAGCACAAGGACCAATGTCGAATGATTAGGGTGAGATATTCAATGAGAAGTATTATTAGAGCACACTCCTCGCTAACATCGAGTGTTGATTTGGGGTAGCACCGAATGTGCTCTAGCCACGAAATTTGGTAGAGAGGTTGGGGCACATGAAGTCTCCAATACCCAGGAAGGGTTTGGGCAAATTCTAAACAGTTTGGGAGATAATAAAATAATTAATATTTTTAATGGAGTCCCTAAGTCTAAACTTAGGGAAATTAAAATATTAATGTGAATTAATATAAAATTGTGTTAGAATGGTCCAAAAGTCATGGATCAAGCCAGATCTAATCTTAGATGTTGATTAGGGACTTAATCTCGGCCGTTAATATGTCAACGAGAAAAGTATAAGAGGAGGCTTGAGGGTCACTTGGAGAGAACACCAGATGATTAGTCATTCTATTCTCTAGAGCGGGGTTTGCTAAGAGAGATAGAATAAGTGATCAAAGTTGCAGCTGAGGGGTAGTGAGTATAGAGAGGAAGATATCGTGTCGGGAGATTAGCACAGCAGCCAGAGGGAGTGACGCAGGAGCAGCCAATGCTCACGCAGGGCCACGCAAAGGCAGCTAGGAGCTACGCAATGCTTTAAAGAGGCCAGCGTTGCTGACGCAGAGGGCCAGAAGGATGATGCAGGGCCTCCTGAGGCTGACGTAGGTCCATTCAGGGTGATGCTGGGCCAGCACTGGGTAGAGAGAGGCTGATGCAGTCCAGAAAGGTAGACGTTGGGGTTTCTAGGGAAGATTAGAGCTCAGGAGCTGCGAGAGGGTCTATCCAGGGTTTCAGAGGGGAAACTTGTCTCAAACTGAGTGGTACAACTGCCAAAGGCATTCTCTATTAGGTAAGTCAGATTTGGCACCCAAATTGTACTATGAAATTGCTTAATAAGAAAACCCTCAAATAGCTGCACCAGATTTCCCGCATTGGGATTTTCCGGGGACATTGGTCCAAAAAATAACGGTGTCATTGTGCTTGTTTCTGTTTCCTTCAGTTGATGATCTGTAATATGTTGAGCATGCAATAGTGTTTATTTTCAGTATTTACATTGTAAATAACTTTTAAGTAACGAAACAAGTAGGTAGGAATAAATCAGTAAAGTGCATGGAGGGTTTCTGACTAGTAGACTTAGAAACTTCAACATATGATAAATATCATGGTGGTAATGTCTTCTTAGAAGATTATAAGAAGGCTAGAATTGTCAGACGCAGAAAAGTTAAATTGAAGTTGCAAGGTGGAAGGATTAGATAACTTTCAAGTGTTTTGCATATTCTTGCATTGGCCAGAAATTTGATTTCTATAAGAAAATTGGATGATGCAGGTGTAAAAATAGTGTTCGAGAAAGATACCTGCAAGATGATTTGGGGAGCACTGGTATTGATGTGGGAATCTCGGATTGGAACTCTGTACAAGCTTAGGGTAGCACTGTTATTGATGGGTGCAATAGTTTTGTGGTACCTGAAAATGGAGCAAAAAATCTAGTGGTCTCTGGAGAAAAGACCATGCTATCGCATCAAAGGCTTGGACATATTGGAGATAAGGGCCTTCGAATACTTCACGGTAATGATATGGTAGAAGGTATGCCTAATTTCTCTCTGGATTTTGATTTCTGTGAAAATGTGTATATGGGAAGCAGAATCGGGTGAGTTTCCCCTCTTGTGCTAAGAGGGCGAAACAAATATTAGAGCTCGTGCACAGTGATGTATTTAGAACTGTGTCGGTTCCATCACTGGGTAAGTCTGTGTACTATGTATCATTTATAGATGGCTTCTCAAAGAATACATGGATATATTTCCTCGAGAAGAAATATGAAGTCTTTGCCAAGTTTAAATAATTTAAGGCTCTGGTGGAAAACCAAATAGAGAAGAAGATAAAGGTGTTGAGGATAGATAATAGTGGAGAATTTTTCAAGAAGGAATTTGAAGAGTTATGTAAGAAGTGTGGTATAGCAGGGCAGAAGACTACTCCATACACACCTCAGCAAAATGGAGTTGCAAAAAAAATAAATAAGACGCTAATGGAAAAGGCAAGAAGCATGCTCAGTGATGTCGGGTTAGGACAGGAATTCTAAGTAGAGGCAGTGGAGGCTGCATGTAACCTGGTCAACAGATCACGTTCATCAGCATTGGAGGATAAGAATCCACAAGAGGTATGGACTGGTAAGAAACCTTCTCTTTTACATATGAGGGTATTTGGATGTGATGCATATGTACATGTTCCAAAGGAGAAAAGAACAAAGTTGGATAGTAAATTTGAAAGGTGCATATTTATTGGTTATAAGGATGGTTTAAAAGGTTATAAGCTTTGGAACCTAGAAACAAGGAAAGTTGTGTACAACCAGAATGTCGTGTTTAGAGAGGTGAAATATGTTATTAAACATGAATTCCTACCAAAGAAACCTAAGAAAATAGAGTTTGAGCTAAAGGAGGAAGAATTAGACTCTATAGCAGAAGAGGAATCAAAAAATGAAGAGCCACAAACTCTAGCTGTGAGAAGATCAATTCGAGAAAGAAGGCAACGAGAAAAGTATAGTCCATCTGCTTTCTATTCAAATTTTGCTTTATCTATTACTAATGATGATCCCAGAATTGTTAGGGAAGCTGTAGATTCAGAGGATGGAAAACTCTGGAAAGATGCCCTGGTTGATGAAATGGCATCTTTGCACAAAAATGAGGCTTGGGATCTGGTGGAGCTTTCAGCTAGAAGGAAACTCATTAGAAGCAAATGGGTGTTTAAGAAGAAAATGAATACAAAAGGCAAGGTGGAGAAATACAAAGCTCGGTTGGTAGAAAAAGTTATTCCCAGGTGTCAGGAATTGATTTTGGTGATATTTTTTTCCCCTGATGTCAAGGTAGCTTCTATTAGATTACTTATATCTGTTGTTGTTGCTTTTGATTTTGAGGTAGAAGATGGATGTGAAGACAACATTTCTTCATTGGGATATGAAAGAAGATATCTGCATGAAGCAACCTAAAGGCTTTGTAGTGAAGGGTAAGAAATAATTGGTATGCAAGTTAAAAGAGTCTTTGTATGGGTTAAAACAATCACCAAGGATGTGTTATCACAAATTTGATACATTTATACAGGGACTTGGCTTCACAATAAGAAAAGCAGATCACCATGTGTATTTTAAATTAATTGGTGATTGTTTTATTCTATCTAGTCTTGTATGTGGATGATATGTTGCTGGTTGGAACTGAAAAAAGAAATTATCCGGGATTTGAAAACCCAATTGTCCTCTAAATTCGACATGAAATTTCTTGGTGCTCCAAACTATATTTTGGGCATGGAAATTAAACAGATCGGGCAAAGAGGACGCTCTGGTTAAACCAAAGGAAGTATGTCGAGACAATATTGCAGAGGTTTAATATGCAGGATAGCAAACCGATGAAGGTTCTTATTCCCGTAGGTGTAAAGTTATCTGCTGAACAGTATCCCAAGACATAAGAAGAGGAAAAGGACATCTCCCGTGTTCCATATGCATGTGCAGTCGGTACCCTGATGTATGCAATGGTCTGTACTAGACCAGACATTGCACATGCAGTGGGAGTATTGAGCAGGTTTATGTCAAAACCAGGTAAGGAGCATTGGACAATAATGAAGTGAGTTTTCAGGTATTTGCATGGCACTAGTGATTATGGTTTGTGCTACCAAGAAAGATCGGGATTGGATAGAGTTTTGGATATCCGTGTCTTTGTTGATGCAAACTGGGTTGGAGATCTGGATCAAAGAAGATCTACAAGTGGGTATGTGTTCAACCTATTTGGAGGTGCAATCAGTTGGATGAGTAAGAGACAGTCTGTAGTGGCCCTTTCAACTACAGAGGAAAAATACATGGCAGCCACTCATGCAAGCAAGGAAGTAGTTTGGTTGCAAAGATTGTGTCCAAGTATAGGGTTAGTACAGCAAGCTATAAGGATAAACTGTGACAACCAAAGTGTAATTTTCTTGGAAAAGAGCCTTTCTTATCATTCAAAGACAAAGCACATTGATGTTCAATATTACTTTGTGAGGGATATGGTTGAAAACAAAAAGCGGTTGTTGGGAAAGGTGGACACTTTGAAGAATATTGTAGATGCATTGACAAAGTCTATGCGCATTGAGAAGTTCTCTTGGTGTAGAAAAACAATGGGCATTGCAGGGGTGGATCAATGACTAAGCTCTCCTATGGAAAGAAAACAACAAGTGGGAGAATGTTGGGTATGTGTTATATTCTTTCCATGACTACCCCATGTGTGGTGTAATCACAGGGGGGCAGTTGCCCCCTTGTTGGGCGATATGCAGGGGGGAGGTAGCCCCCTTGCACAGGGTCCAAGGCAGTGCCCCAAGATTTTTTTTTTGACCCTATATTAGGTGGGAAGACCTACCTATGGTTTTTTGCATGGATTTCGCACATGGTTTTGGGCATGATGGTTTTCTATCCATGGTATTTTGTAGATCTAGTCAAGGGAACTATTGTTATGTTCTAATCCAAGGTTAATGGGTTGGGGTTTATGGATGCTTTGGCATGTGTATATATGTTTTATAACATTGAAAGGAATATAATGAAAAAAATCAATCTGATAGCCCCGGTTTTGGGATCCAAGGGAAAATCTCTGCGTGTATCTATTTTATGTTTTATGCTCTTGCTATTGTTTATTTTCTGTTTTTAGAATTCGTATGCATGTTATTTCTGTACGAGGTTAAAACCTTCATTTTCACTAGATTTACTGTTTAGATTTTCTGAGTGTAATTATTCAATGATAGCAGTGACATACAATACTGTGTGAAAAGTCATTAGGAAGTAATTATCTAGAGAAAATTGTATCCTACTACACTTATTATAGAATTTGAATATTGGTTTTGTACAAAAACTTGTAAGGATAGATTGTGACAATTACAATGTATTCTTTCTAGCAAAGAACCCCCACTATCATGCTAACACAAAGCATATTGTTTGTGTAATAAAAAATTATTAGAGACATTTCAAGAAAAAGTGGTGTTTCTAGAGAAAATTGACAAATTGAAAAATGTTGCAACTTCGCTACTCAATTTTGTGATTACTAGGTAGTTTTCTTGGAGAAAAGAATCAATGGGCTTGGTTGTGTCAAGAAACTAAGTTTGTGATGGTATGGGACTATTTGGGTCATGTTGCAAAGTATTCAACAAGAGGGATATTATTGAATATGACAGGCAAAGAGGAATTGTCAGTGGTGTTACCTTCATCAGGTTGAGTTAAAGGAGCACCTCATATTCCATTGCCCCATTTACTATGGGATCTGTGAGATGTTTCATTTTCTATTCAAGGATACCTAGACCCCATCCAGTTTCTTCAAGTATTTAAGTTAGATATGTCTCGCGCTATAGATGCAAGAGTCCCTCAAGCTCCATGCCTACATTTTCTAGCCTCGTCCTAGGCCAAATTCTACTCAACATATTACTTCTCTATTTATGGTGTTCCTATCAACCAGAAGCACCTAGAGAAAAACTAATAGTAAAATTGACTGTGACTCCAAATCAATGTGGACCCGTGGGGACAACCCCTTCCTTGGAGATTTCAAAGCAATTAACAGACTAGAACCCTTACTGTTATAGGTCATTTTTTTGCATTCAAACAAATGGCCTTGAGCCTAGATCTATCATCATCCATTTACACCTTACAATCATCCCATACAAAGACAAAGGTATTCTCCCTCCTAAACTTATAAGAATTCTTGATTACATTGGATGAAAACCCTAATTTAAGGCCTCATCTATTACTCGTCATTTTTTCACCATTAGGAAAATGACTACAAATATGGATCTCTCACTATCTAAAGAACTCTTGCAAGCAATCCCCTACAATGTTGGAAGCAAAACCATTTTGAAAACAACAAGAACCCTAGATTATATTGCTAAAAAACATATTTTCAATCAGTGTCACATTTTTCCTAACAACTATTGGTGCAAACGCAGTTTTATGATTGTGGTCTGCCTAATATGTCACTATGTTTCCCATTAAAAATTGTGAAAACCTTTTAACGTAGGTATAAATAAAAATCAATTTCAAGAAGCCTTGTTGGGGAATATTATACCAAAAAGGACTCGAGCCCCTACATATTTAGGCCTCATCCCATGGTTCATGAATATATCCCCTCTCATTATGGAATCCTAATCTCGATCTTTGTGGATATAATCCTTAGAAGGTGGATCTCTAACCCTCTCCTCTTGTCTTATAAGGTCGCTACAGACCAGAGGGGAAGGGGTTGACTTTTGGTGTCAACTTATGTTATCAATTTGAGGTTGGAAGCTCGTCACATAACGGAGGATTTGAAACTATTGGAAGGAGATTTTCCAACATTAAGGCTAGTTTTTATCTCTCCTTTTCATTCAATTATAATACAAAATAGTAGTTTTTTCTCACTATATTTTCCATTGGATATGATATATTGTATGCCTATTTTCATTGTCCATTGGTTATGATATTAGGTACTAGTCTCCTTGATCACTAGTATATGTTGTATTGGACCATTTATATATAACATGCCTTTGATCCTTCGTTTGTTAGCGTGTTTGCATGTCTAGATTCTGAGCATTGAAAGGTTGTACCAAACCATAGCAAGGATCTTCAACATGAATTTCGATTAAAAGGTATGGATTCTATACTCCATTACTCTTATTTATGATTCAATAAAGATGAACCTAGAGAAAGATCTACTGGTTTGTTTTCTTGTTACTAGATTCAATCATTGAGTCTAGGGATATCTTGTCTTGTCCCCAAGATGAGATTTGTCTGCCTGACAAATTGGTGACCATAGCGAGGAATGATTTTTTCTTCTATATCCCTTCCTATGTTTTTTGGTTGTCTTCCACTGCCTTAATTGACTGTATTTAGATACTTGAAAGTTAAATTTTTGGATTTGTGGCTGCAATTTTTTTTTCTTTGTTTTTCTTGGGTGTCTCACTTTGCATTTTAGCAACAGAGTAACAATCACACAATTTACTATTAGCAACAAAGCGAGACCACACTGGTGTAAATAGCTTACCTGCAACACATGTAGAATTTGTTTTCAAAAATAAGGTTTTTTCTGTCTGGGTCTGGAATTTTTTTATTTTTATGATTTTTTGTGTCTATGTTCACATGACAAAAGTCAACCATAGCTTGGATTGTCATGTTTATTTTTTTTTTTTTTTTGTGTAATTTTCTTATATTTACATATTTAGGATTTTAGAATTGATTAGTTTCATTGATATATCAAAAGACAATTTCTTACTTTGGAAATTGGTTGTATGAAACTATCTTCTTTCAGTGACCTGATTAAGAATTCCTTGTGTCTACAGTAAATAATTTTGGACTATTTTCATAAAAATATAGATTAATTTGAGCTTGTTTTTTTGTTTGGCTTGTTGTGGGAAGTACTATTTCTCTTGATTTGCATTTCGAAAATGATTCATTGATTCTTGCATTGTTGAAAAATGAACTAAGTCTTCTATCTTTCGTAGATAGGATTCATCGAAGTGAAAAGGATATATTTCATGTTCGCTGCATTTTGAATTCAATTACTATACCGGTTGGTTAACATACACATTTGACTACTTTGATGAAAAGTGAAACATTAAAATCAATTAAAATTTACCAAGGCATTAATTAATCATATTACATTTAGTGGGTCTAGGTTAGAAGATGTGTTTCAACGTCTATAAACATAGGATTTATCGTTAATTGTCTACATTACATTCTATGGGTAAATGGTATTCCATGTACGTAAGTATATAATATCGTTCTCCAAGTACCCTTGGGGTATATCGAATGGCACTCCACGCATGAAAAGTATATTAGAATGCTTCCTATCGTATAAGATGCACTAGACAACACTATCATGGACTGAGCTTCCATGAACTCTCGAGTATATTGGAAGGCCCCCTCTAGGTTGCATGCCATCCATAGGTAACTGAGTCAACCACCTTGCCATATGTGATACACCGAACACAGCATTTGGGGAGATTACCTCCACATATTGGAAATGATATTCTGTAGTTCACAGTAACCTAGTAACCTTTTATACTTAGTATCACATTTTTATTGCTTTTGTTTATTTTCATCGATACCAATTATAAACTTAACTATCAAACATTGTTAAAATTCTTAACTTAAATTTGCTTTTCAGTAGACATAGGGTTTCATATGATGGCAACAGTTCTAGAAGTTACCAACCAAGGAATCCCTCTTAACGAGGATCCTAGTCTTTTTCCTTGTTTTGGAAATGTTGGTCCTCTTTACATGGCTACATTATCTCTTCTTCGATTTATGATAGGTTTATTGGT
>APFE030746644.1:0-29908 GCA_000404065.3 Pinus taeda
AGAAGCATGCTCAGTGGTGCCGAGTTAGGACAGGAATTCTGGGCGGAGGCGGTGGATACTGCATGTTACTTGGTCAACAGGTCACCTTCATCAGCGTTGGAGGATAAGACTCGACAAGAAGTATGGACTGGTAAGAAACCCTCTCTTTCACATCTGAGGGTATTTGGATGTGATGCATATGTACATGTTCCAAAGGAGAACCGAACCAAGTTGGATAGTAAATCTGAAAAGTGCATCTTTATTGGGTATAAGGATGGTTTAAAGGGTTATAAACTTTGAAACCCAGTCACACGGAAGGTTGTGTACAGCCGCGATGTGGTGTTCAGAGAGGTGAAAGATGTTATTAAACATGAAGTCCAACCAAAGGAACCTGTGAAGATAGAGTTTGAACTAAAGGAGGAAGAATTAGACTCTGTAACACAGGAGGAATCAGAAGATGAAGAGCCACAAAATCTGGCTGTGAGAAGATCAGTTCGAGAAAGAAGGCAGCCAGAAAGGTATAATCCATCTGCTTTCTATTCAAATTTTGCTTTGTTTGTTACTGATGATGATCCTAGAACTGTGAAGGAAGGAGTGGATTTAGAGGATGGAAAACTCTGGAAAGAGGCCATGGTTGATGAAATGGCATCTTTGCATGAAAATTAGGCTTGGGATCTGGTGGAGTTGCCGGCTGGAAGGAAACCCATTGGCAGCAAATGGGTGTTCAAGAAGAAGACAAATGCAGAAGGGAAGGTGGAAAAATACAAAGCTCGGTTGGTAGCAAAAGGTTATTCCCAGGTGCCGGGAATTGATTTTGGTGATATTTTTTCTCCTGTTGCCAAGGTAACTTCTATTAGATTACTTTTATCTGTTACTGTTGCTTTTGATTTTGAGGTAGAACAGATGGATGTGAAGACAACATTTCTTCACAGGGATTTGGAAGAGAAAATCTACATGAAGCAACCTGAAGGCTTTGCGGTGAAGGTAAGAAATAACTAGTATGCAAGTTAAATAAGCCTTTGTATGGGTTAAAACGGTCACCAAGGATGTGGTATCAGAAATTTGATACATTTATACGGGGACTTGGCTTCACTAGAAGCAAAGAAAATCACTGTGTGTATTTTAAATTAATTGGTCACCGTGTTATTTATCTAGTCTTGTATGTGGATGATATGTTGCTGGTTGGAAATGTTAAACAAATTATCCAGGATTTGAAGACCCAATTGTCCTCCAAATTCGACATGAAAGATCTCGGTGCTGCAAACTATATTTTGGGCATGGAAATTAAAAGAGATCGGGCAAAGAGGAAGCTCTGGTTAAACCAGAGGAAGTGTGTCGAGACAATATTGCAGAGGTTTAATATGCAAGATAGTAAACCAGTGAAGGTTCCTATTCTTGTAGGTGTGAGGTTATCTGCTGAATAGTGTCCCAAGACACAAGAAGTGGAAGAGGACATGTCCCGTGTTCCATATGCAAGTGCAATTGGTAGCCTGATGTATGCAATGGTCTGTACTAGACTAGAAATTGCACATGTAGTGGGAGTATTGGGCAGGTTTTATGTAAAACCAAGGAAGGAGCACTGGACAGCAGTGAAGCGGGTTTTCAGGTATTTGCGTGGCACTAGTGATTATGGTTTGTGCTACCAAGGAAGATTAGGATTGGAAAGAATGTTGGATATTCGTGGCTTTGTTGATGCAGACTGGGCTAGAGATATGGATTAGAGAAGATCTATAAGTGGGCATGTGTTTAACCTATTTGGAGGTGTAGTCAGTTGGATGAGTAAGAAATAATCTGTAGTGGCACTATCAACTATAGAGGCAGAATACATGGCAGCCACTCATGCAAGCAAGGAAGTAGTTTGGTTGCAGAGATTGTGTTCAAGTATGGGGTTAGTACAGGGAGCTATCAGGATAGACTGTGACAGCGAAAGTGCAATTTACTTGGCAAAGAACCCTGCTTATCATTTAAAGACAAAGCACATTGATGTTCAGTATCACTTTGTAAGGGATATGATAGAAGACAAAAAGGTGTTGCTGGTAAAGGTGGACACTTTGAATAATACTGTAGATGCATTGACAAAATCTGTTAGCTCTGAGAAGTTCTCTTGGTGTAGAGAAACAATGGGTGTTTCAGGGCTGCAAAAATGACTAAGCTGTCCTGTGGAAAGAAAACAACAAGTGGGAGATTGTTGGGTTGTGTTATATTCTTTCCACATAGTTAACAGGGGGTTTGAGGAGTACCCGTAACCCCACTTTATGGGGTTCGGGGCAGTGCCCCAGAAAATTTTGGTTTTTGACCCTATGTTAGTTGGGCGGACCCACCTATGGTTTTTTTGTGCATGATTTTCGCACATGTTTTTTTGGACGCGATGGTTTTCTGTCCATGGTTTTGGACGCGATGGTTTTCGGTCCATGGTATTGGATGCTTAGACATGCATAAATATGTATTGTAACATTGAAAGGAACATAATGAAAAATCAAGCTGGTAGTCCCGGTTTTGGGATACAGTGGGAAATCTCTATGTATACGTGTTTTATGTGTTATGCTCTCGCATTTTTATTTTTCCTGTGATTTAGAATTCGTATGCAGGTAATTTCTGTACGGGGTTAAAACCTACAATACTTGCTTCATCTCTCTACGCAGCAAGCCTTTCTCTTTGTTCACCCTTTATTTATTTTATTAATAGGACTGTACTTAGGCACTTATTAATTTTTTAGGCACTTTGGCACTTATTTGGGATCCCTCTTCCACCCCAAAAAATTAATAAGTGCCTAAGTACAGTCCTATTAATAAAATAAATAAAGGGTGAACAAAGAGAAAGGCTTGCTACGTAGAGAGGTGAAGCAAGTAACTTCACTAGGGTACTGACCAGGATCATTGGCAGCAAAACAATTCTTTTTTTCCTGTAGTAAATTTGCTAGGTTATTGTCCAGGCCTACTAGCAACAGATCAACACCAGAGATGAAACTAAGATTATGATTATCTTTAACCCACAATTATTATATTACCCTTCTCCCATATTGAAACAATTGTGAAATAGAAAATCTATTGATGTGTTAAACCAAGGAAGGGAATGGAGAGTACTACATCTATAACTGGGTTAAGTCGGGAAACCAAAGTAATCCCTTGCTGAATCAATACTTCCTGAAGGGATAACTCTTTGGTAAAAGATATTCTTAGATAGAGAAGCTGAAATTTGCCTAGTGTGTTGTCAAGTGTTGTCGCTGCTACAATACCCTCCAAAATTTTGCTATATTCAAATTTTAGAGCCTACCTTCTATTATGTAAAGTGCCACTTTTGGTTGTCTGTTATGAAAACAACTCACAAATAGATAGATCAACAACTTAAAAATTATCCTCTTCGAAGGGGAAACCTCCTTTACATTACATAAATGAATAATTCTTGGATGATACAAATGGCAAGGCCTCCTTTGTATATATATGATTCTAAGGGGTCACAATATAATCAAAGCCTACATAACAATAATAATGTAAGGGCACAAGAATAACAATAGTGGGCTTCTATGGGGCACAACAATAACAATAAGGGGGCTACACTAGTATTATAGGGACCTAACATGCCCCTCTCCTTAAAAAAAGTGTTGTCATCAATGCTTGAGTAGTTATGGATTCTTCTGTATCAAATTCTCATCATCTCATATGGAATCTTCAACAGGTGAATTCTTCCACTTAATGAGATACTTTGAAATTGATCGATTTCATAGATGTCGGGTTCTTGTTTCTGTGACTGGTTCAGGCTCAAATATGAATTTTGCTTCTTTGTCAAGTTATGGAAACACTGTTTGAATTGGAAGCTTGTCACTGATAACCTTCTTTAAGTATGAAACATGGAAAACTGGGTGTAGTATGGAAGATGCAGGCAACTCCAATTTGTATTCCATAGTACCAATATTTTGCAACACCTTGTAAGGAACGTAGTACTTGGGTGATAATTTATTATCCTTCTTAACTTTCTTGAGAGACATTTTTTTGTATGGTTGTAGCCATAAAAGTACCTAGTCACCTACATCAAAACTTATTTTACTACGATGTTGATCTGTCCGTTGCTTCATTTGATTCTGCGCTAGAGTGAGGTTATCCTTTAAGGGTTGGAGAACTCGTTGCTGATGCTTGATATGATCTTCCACTACTTGAACCTTAGAATTTTCTCTTAAATATGATGTGATGGATGGTGGGCGATATCCATAAAGTGACATAAATGGGGTCGTTTTTCTTGCAGTATGGAAGGAAGTGTTATACCACCATTCAACTAGAGGTAACCAATTGACCCATTGTGTTTGTTTATCAGATGCAAAGAAATGAAGATATCCTTTCAAACAGTTGTTCACTATCTCATTTTTCCCATCAGATTGAGGATGATAAAATGAGTTATGAGCTAATTGTGTACCAATACAAGAAAATCATTTCATCCAAAAATTTCTAGTGAAAATGGAATCTCTTTCACTTACTATAATATTTGGGTTTCCATGAAGATTTTGAATTGTGTCCTTAAATGCAGTAGCAACTGTATTGGCTTTAAAAGGATGAGATATTGCATAAAAGTGTGCATAATTGGTAAGTATATCAACTGCCACCATGATCACACTATTTCCTTCAAACTTGCGTAAACTTATGATAAAATCCATTGAAACCTCCTCTTAATGCTAACTTGGAATGGCTAAAGGTTGTAATAGACCCGGGGTCTTAATTATCTCAACTTTATTTTGTTGGAAAACCAAACATTCAGCCACAAAATTTTGAATATCAGATTAAAGGTCATCCTGAAAAAAAATCCTTCCTGACCCTATGGTAAGTTTTTAAAAATCTTGAGTGCCCTCCTAAGAGAGAGATGTGCAATTCCAAAAGAATATTTGGTTCAGTTGGGAATTCTTACAAATATATAAGCAATCTTTGTACCATAATGAATAATTTTTTAGCTAAATGTATTAGATGTATTGGGATCTTGCTGCAACTTTTGAATGAGTGACCATACCACTTCATCATTCTTCCATTCATCCCTTACTTCAGTTATCCACTCATGTTTGACAATAGAAATGGAACAAAGAAACACTTCCACATCATCATCCTTTCTTGAGACTGCATCTGCAACAACATTTTTCTTCCCTTTTCTGTAGATGATTTTAAAGTCATAACCCAACATCTTTTTCACCCATTTTTGGTGCTCTTTTGAAGATAATATTTGTTCCAAAAAGTATTTATGACTATCATGATCTATTTTTACCTTGAAGTGTCTTCTCATTAGGTAAGGTCATCATTTCTTTAGTGCATGTAGTATTTCAACATTTCCTTATCATAAATATGTTTATGTAAATACTTTCCTTTGATTGGATGACTTTCAAAAGAAATGGGTCTTCCTTCTTGCATTAAAACAACATCAATTCCATTTCCCGAGGCATTACATTCCACAATAATTTCTTTTGTGAAGCTTGGTGTAGATACGAATGGTGTTAGGCACATTACCTCTTTAAGATATTCAAAGGCCTTTGTTTCTTTTGGAGTCGAAAAAGATGCATTTTTATTCAGTAATGACATTAGGGGTGTTGCTATTATCCCATAATTCTTAACAAACTTGTAATAATGCCCTGTTAACCTGAAAAATCCTCGAAGATGCTTTATGGTTGTGGGGATTTCCATTCCTTAATGGATTTAATTTTGTTAGCGTCTACCTTAACACCCTCATGATATACAATATGGCCCAAATTTTCCCCTCCTTTACTCCAAAGAAACATTTGGAGGTTTTTCCATATAATTGTTTCTCCTTGAATAGTTTGAGCACCCTGTCAACATTTTGAACATGACCCTTCCAAGACTTGTTTTAGATTGATATATCATCAAAAAATACTAACACAACTTTTCTAAGGAAGGGTTTGAAAATGGAATTAATCAAACCTTGAAATGTGGAAGGTGCATTAGCAAGTCCAAAAGGCACGACCAAAAAATCATAATGACCCTCATGAGTTCTGATTGTTGTTTTTGGAATGTCTTTATTCTTCATTATAATTTGATGATATCCTGAATGAAGATCCAACTTGGTGAAGTAAATTTCTCCATGTAATTTATCAATGACAGGAATGGGAAATTTATCTTTAATAGTGAGTTTGTTTATCTCCCTATAATATGGACACATATGCCATGATCCATTCTTCTTGTGCACTAAATACTACTAGAGCAGAGAAAGAACTTTGACAAGGTTGAATTATACCATCCTGTACCATTTCTGCAACAATACATTCAATTTCACTCTTTTGGGCATAAGGATATCTATAAGGCCTGATGTTTGGAGGAACACTTCCTAGAATAAAATGAATAGCATGATCATGATCAAGAATAGGTTGGAGGCCTTTGGGAGTCTCAAACACCTTGGAATGATTGTCCAAGAATTTTTGGAGATATGGAGAAATAGATGATTTTGATATTTGAACCTCTAGTGAGCATAATTGTGCAATTATGCCCCATTTTCCTTTCTTCTGAATATTTTTCATGCCATTAGAGCTGATTATATTTTCTGGATTCCCTACAATACCCCTTAATTAAACTTCATTTCCTTCCTAAAAAAATTTCAAGAAAATTTCTTGAAAATTTAAAGCTATTGTCCCCAAAGATTATAACCATTGGACTCCTAGTACAACATCAACACCTCCCATTGGAATGGAAAGATTTGATATTATGGTACTTTCCAAAGTAATTTATAGTTCTACCATTTGCAATCATCACTTGACACTCTGGTGCTGGATATAAGAAGCAGTTCAATTCTTTGGCTATCTTACAATGAATAAATTTATGGGTACTACCATAATCAATCAACACTATTACCTTTTTCTTCTTAATATATACTTCCATAATGAGAGCTTTAGGATTGGTAATTCCTACCAATTCATTACAAGATATGGTGAAATTCATTTATTCTTTCTCGGGGGTTGATTCCTAGTGTATATCCTCCTCTTTTGATGTTTCTTGTTCATTTTCTTCCTCCTCTTCACAATCTACATAGAATAATTTATTCTCAACACACTTATGACCTTTAGGGAATTTTCAATCACAACTGGAACAAAGCCCTATTTCTCTTTTTTCTCCAATTATTGTGGTTTCAATCTTGTAGGTTGTGGAAGGCTAGGAGAAAAAACACTTCCATATTTATAGTTGTGAGTTTTACACTTCCTGGTTCACATAATTTTCTTTCAACTTTTCCTTCCACCCTGAATGCTTTCTCCAATGAATTAGGTTCCCAAAGGTGAACCTCATGTAGGATGTTATATTTTAAATTCCCTATGAAGACATCAATCCTATGATCCTCTAGAATATCAATTACCCTAATATTCAATTTTTGGAAGTATTCAATGTGCTCTACCATTGAACCTTTTTGTTTGAGATTTATCAATTGGCTAAAGAAGGTGTTTCTCTTTGTATATTCATAATGTGCTATCATTTCCTTCGTAAAAATGACCATGTGACAAGTGGTCTACAAGAATAAATCCATCTATACCATACAAACTGATTGGGTTCTAAATATAAAGAAGAAATACGTACCTTTTGTGAGGGTTGCACATCATGTAGATCAAAATATTGCTCCATCTGTAGTATCCATGTTACCAAATCCTTGTGATAAAACTTCCTCATATATATCTTTGGAATGTGGTGGTTATTAAATTCCACATTGGAGTCTCTAAAATCATAATTCATATTCCTTTTGTCCTCGTCATGATTTTCATGGATTACCTTGTCACCACCAAGAAGCCTTTCTTAAAACAACTTTGTTCCTTCAAACCTTCCATGTCTGCTTTCAAACCATCCATATTAGCTTCCATGCCATCCTTCAAAGCTTTCATTTATACTTTTAAACCATCCATGTCATCTTTCGTTTCTCTTTTTGAGAGAGAAATTTGTTGCACTTGGTCCCACAATTTTGATATATCATGCAGCAATTATTCCTCTTCATGCGTCATAGTAGAGATTTCTGAGGGCTTAATGGGTGTATAATTATTTTGTTTTGAAGGAACTCTACAACCAAATACTTATATCTATGCTTCAATATCCCCTTTGAATCACTTCAAAATGCCTTTTCAAACAAAATTTAAAAAATACACACCTTTTTCTTGCTTTTTTGGAGCTCGATATTGCAATTATTGTATCTCTGTAATTGTGGATTTCCAATTCCACAAGTAAGACCATTATTGGATTCTTCAATATATAGTCATGTCAAATATTCCATAATGACTTGATTATGGACTAGTTCAGTAGAGTGAAGTTGTACGGGATTCCACGTGTCACTGTTTCAAAATTCAACCCTGAAATTGATACAGAAGAAACTACAGTTCGTAAAATTTCAACCACTTTTTACATCATTCAAATTCAATTCCTGAAACAAAAGGTATGGCGATTTTCCCTAGGTCACTTGTTTGAGACTGAATTCTGGAGCATGAGAAAACCCTAACTTATTTGGACCATATCTCAAAAAATATATTGAACCAAGATCTTAATTTTTGGCTAGAATTTCACCAATATTTCAGCTCTGTGTGGTTGTAATTTTTGCTTCTGAATATTCATAGAAAAAATCTATAGCGAAAATTCCATGACAACTTGTTTGAAGTAGAGAAACTCTAGAATCCAAAGCTCTGATACCAAATGTTATGAAACCAACTCACAAATAGATATATCAACGACTTAAAAATGATCCTCTTCGAGGGGGTAACCTCCTTTACATTACATAAATAAACAATTATTGGATGATACAAATGACAAGACCACCTTTAATATATATAGGAGTCTAAGGGGTCACAATATAATCAAAGCCTACATAATACTAATAATGTAATGGCATAACAATAACAATAGTGGGCTTCTATGGGGAACAACAATAAAAATATGATTGGTACATGGGCACAATAATAAAAATAAGGGGGCTACACTAACAATAAGAACAAGGGGGATACACTAACAATAACAATAAGTTGGCTACATTAGTATTATAGAGACCTAACATTGTCAAGTGTTGTTTTATGTTTCTATACATGTTTCAAGTGTCCATATTCCTTCCTAAGTGTTTTTGAATAATCAACAGTAACAATAATTCACTTTGGAGTAACAGTACACTTTCTAGTTACAAAAAAACACTTTTGGTTGCAACTACACATACTTCATCTGTTACACTTGGATACTTTTTGTGAATTAGCATTTTGATGTACATTTCTCAGTCTCAGGTACTGTCTAAGTTTTATTGATGATTTTAGATGTGTCACATTTTATTATAACCCTAACTCTGTGTGTTTTTCAAGGTTTCACTCTTTATGACAAATAATTTTCTGATTTTGCAAGCTTGAATGCTATGCTAGAAAGAGTGGACTATTCACTCCTAAGGCTTAGTGGAGACCCTCCTTGTCAATTGGAATTGCACCCAAAAGGCCTCTCTCCAGTGCACAATGCATTCCTAGTAAATAAACCCACCTTCCTATTACTTGTTTTTGTGCCTTGTGCATGTAAAGCCTCAATCTCCTAGTTGAACACACTGCACACTCTTAGTGGGCAAAATTATTCCCCTTGTGGATTATTATTTCACCCTGCACCCTCCTTGTGGCCCTAGATCTCCTTCCAATTGCATAACATATCCTTAGAGAATAGTCATGCTTCCTCATCCCTTGGAGCTATGCCCTATGCCCATCAAGCCTCCTACTCCTCCACAGTTGCACATGGCATAATCTTAATGATAAGTTAAGACCCTCCTTGTCTCTTGCAAGTGTGACTTGTGCAAAAAATCTCTTTCTCTCTCTTCCCTTGGCACACTATTGGACCATAGTCAGAAGATTTGCATCCAACATGTAGAATAAGAGATTTTTGTGATAATAGTTTCTTTCCACGAGTGATCTACATATATTGGTGTTCTATGAAGCATGTCAAGGATCTGTGAGGAGATATGTCAAGGAATGTTTCCCAAGGAATTTGTTTGAAGGAAAAAGGCACAAAGGAACCATGTTGCAACAGTTGAAATAACAATGGATTTCGAAGATCAAAGTAGGTCATGAAGACTCCATAATCTCTCAAGACCCTTTGGAGGGTAGAAGGAAACAATAATGCAAGATCTATTACAAGTATTGAAGACATAGTGGTAATGTCGACACTCTTCCAAGAACTCTATGTACAAGTAACCATGTTTCCAATTCATAAATGTATATGACTTCTCATGTAGTCGTCACATGATGATGTGGAAAGTAATGATGTAATTTTGGAAAATGTTATAAATGTAAATATGTGGAAGTCCAAGAGTCATATGTGGACAAAAGAGTCACATGGAGAAGTCTAAAAGTCATTCACAAGTCCGAAGGTCACATTGGAAGTCTAAGAGTCATGAGGGAAGTTCAAGAGGCACGGGGATATGAAAAGTAATTCCTCTTGTTATAAAAGAAGCCTCATTACTCAAAGAAAGGAATTCTCATCTTGGTTTCTTAAACTAGGATTTAGAGAGGAAAATAGTTCTTTTGGAGAGTGAGTAGTGGCTTAACGATCCACTATTGGAGCTAGTGGTGTTTCATTGTATCAATGTATATTGGAACTTTCACAAAATATTTGAAGCTCATTCAGCCGACACATTTTCATGCGTATATCGTGAATGTTTTAAGACTATTCTTTGGATGTTTTTGGTACATGTTGGTGTTCGTATGTACTAAATAAATTGAATTATTTCATTGGATTTTGTGCTCATCTTGGTAAAGATGTGTTGTATTGGTTTTAACAATTGTTGAATATATGTGAACTATTTTTCTTGATGGTTAATGATTGTTTCATATGTATGTGTGTGTATTTATTAGAATAGTATTATTACTCTTGTCTCAAAGACTCACTGTTGTTTCCTTCCATTGAAAGAACCTTGATACATTTGCAATTGAAAATTTCACATGGCATACTTGCTAATTCAAAAGTACATGTGTGTTTCTCTCTTATTCTAACTACTGCAACTAAGGAAATTCTTTAAGTAAGTATACAAATCATATTTTTGGATTTGTCTCCCATACCAAATTGTGGCAAGTCTAATTGGGACTTCATTTTGGGGAGATGCCTTGTATGTTGGAGAGATCCAACACTGTCAACATTAACCTATTAAGTTCCCCATGTTTTCCAAAACATACAGATGAGATAAATATATGGGTAGGTTAGGGAGCCTTACCCAAAAAGGAATTTCCAATGTTTCCATGGAAAGAGGATTAAAATGAGGGAATAATGGTTTTAAAAAGAGGCTGGAGTGACCTGAAAACTAGGGACCTTGATAAATACCTTATATTGTTCTGTTAAATTTGGGAAGAACACAACAAAATATCCTTTGGAGCAATAATGTACCACAATATTCTACGACCAAATTGGTTTCATCCACTCCTGAAGGGTAGAGGATGAGGGAAAAAAGCCATTAAATCCACAACTAAGTGCTTGTCATTCATAACCTACATCCATGAAACTATATATCATGTTATCTACCTCGAGGGATGGGGTTTACGTTCCCTGATCTACCATAAATACTGATCCTAATAGATCTTTATGGTTTGGTGGTGGAGGTTTAGGTTTAATCCTTAAAGGACTTGGGTTGGGATGAGGAGGAAACAACTGAACCTTTGGCTTTAGACAAAACCAAACCTTTGTCTCCACCCCTTACTCTTGAAACCAAATAGATCGTATCCTCCTTAGCTATGTTGTAGTCACTGAGGATTTTTTGATCCTGAAGCTACCAACCTTCATATATGAACTAAAAAATACCATATGAGATTCTCATCGAATCCTGAATCCTAATTGTGAGTGTGTAGACAAGATCTTTGGCTTTTACCTATAGAAAAAGGGAACTTCCTGATATTTGTTTCACAAAAATAGTGAAATTTGCTAGATATGAGTTAACGTCCTCCCCTTGGAAGCAAAATAAACATTGCAAAAAAAGGAGCCTTAGGAGTTGAGGTTTCCAAGTAAAATCATCTAAACACAACTTCACGTGAGCTGGAAATGTCACAAAATTAGATCCTACTTGAGTGATGATGGCTACCTCTTTTGAAGTGTGTTCCTGGCGAGGTCATTGGTCAACATAGATAAGGGTTGCAACGAAGTCATCCATCTCTACTTGCACAAGATCGTAACCTAGGACATGCACCAAATCAATAGAGAAAATGCCTTCATCTTTAATGGTGGTGGCTGCAGCAACAACATCAGAGGTCATCTCGAAGGAAACTATAGGAGATTTATGGATGACCATGGAAAAGATAGGAGGACAAGGGATGGCCATGATGACGATTCCAAAAAAAATCACATGATTATATGTGGTCACACCAGGGATGAAAAAATAGCAAGATAAGGCAACGATACCTAATGATATGGTAAGAATGAGTGTAGAGGCAAAATTTGTAAGAAATAAAGTTACGATAACAACCATTTTCAGGGGGACGTGCAGACTACAAAACCTAGCAGAGACAAACATACAAATAATGTAACCTAAACACTCTTACTCTGCTCTTTTACTTCTATTAACTACATAAGCGCATTTTGCTACAAAAAACAAGGGATTGGAATCAATTTTAGTGTCCCTTTTAGCATATTTTTGTTTGCATTGGGAGGAATTTTCTAAACATAAAAAAAAACATTTCATATTTAGTCCTAGATTCTGCCTTGTTTTAAAATTATATTTAACACCTATTTTAGTGTCGAATGATCATTTGAATTATTTTGGCATATGATTTGACACTCATTTTAGGTTTTTTCGGGTATTTACATTTGAAACTACATTATTTTTTGAGGGCTTGTTGTGTTGACAACATTTATAGCATATAATTTAGCTTTGGGGTTGTGTTTTACAATGCGTTTGGTGATGGATATAACATTGAATTCAAAATTAAATTATCAGAAATGTGACATATGCTAAATTTTGCACCTTATTTTATCATTTGCAATGCAAATTTTATCAAGTATAATGTCAAGCATGAATTTTTCCACAAGTCTATTGTCTAGTGTAGATCAATACTAAGCCTTGTATGTTTCCTCCACTTTAGCCTCTAGTTTTTCCTTCATTATAACTTTGGGTTTTTCCTCGTTTGTACTGATCACTATATACTCAATAGATTATTAATTTGTATCCCTACATGACCATCAAGTTCAATGATATTATGGTTGAGTGTTTTGTGTTAGTAGAGGATTATTGGTTTGGGATAGGGTTAATGAGGTTAGAGAGACTAGTGAGTTATGTGTATTGGGTTAGAGGGTCATTGGGATGAGGTTATGTGCTAGCGATTTAGGAAAGTATTGAGGCATTATATAGCAATAGGGTTTGGACATTATTTGATTAGGCGTATGGGGGTTAAAGGTTAAGAATCAATGGGTTAATATTAAGGTTTATCACTAGTTTTTGGGCTAGTGTTCAAAGTAGTTAGAAACTTATATAGGTGAAGGAGGGTAACTACCTAGGTGATCATTATGGTGAAAGGAAGACTTTTAAGTATATATAGTTATATGGGTTATGTATTGACAAGATATCATATCAATCACAACACAAACTATGTTAAATATAGTCATAGTTGCCATCATCACTATCATCATCACAATGATGATGACAACAATGGAAATTATTATGTCGATGTTTGATTTTTGTGTGTCTATATATTTTAACCATATGAATATTTTCCTAAATATATTTCCTTATACAAGTTATATAGGAATCCTTGACAACCTACATGGACCACCCTTTACTTATAGACTATTAAGTTGGATTCCTACACGTCCAATAATTTCAATGGTATTATGGTTGTACGTTATGGGTTAAATGATAATGGTTTAGTGGGGTTAGAGACAAGTGATGTTGTTTTATTAGGTTAGGGGGTAAATGGGTTGGGCTTATTAGGTTAGTGGTTTAGGAGGTTAGTCATGCATAATGCGTTATGGGTTAGAGGCTATTAGATAAAGCATGTTTTGGTTAAATATTAAGAATCAATGGGTTAATGTGAAGGGTAAGGGGTTGTTAAGCTATTGTTCAAAGCCTTTGGCAATTTATATAAATGATGTGGGGTGATTGGACAAGGAGTCATCAAGGAAAAGGGCCATGTGTCAAGTAGATATGCATTAGAGGGTTATGGGTTGTTGGGCTACTAAAACAACCATAGCATCAACTATGTTAAATATATTGGCATAACCATCACCATTTTCCTTGTCATCGTCATCATTATTATCATCACAATGATATTGGTGATGAAAATAATGACAATGATGATGAAAATGATTCCAACAATAAATATAATAGTGACAATTATTATTGGTTTTTATTTTAATATATTTTAACCATATGATGATTTACATAAAAAATTCCTTATACAAGTTAGACAATGATCTTTGACAACCTCTACTTAATGGATTATTGAGTTGGATCCTTCCATGCCCATCAAGTTCATTTGTGTTATGGTTGAGCATATTTGGTTAAAATATTAGTGGGCTAGTTGGGATATTTTTAGTGAGGTTGGAGAGACTAATGAGTTGGGTTTATTATGTTGGAAAGTCAAAGGGTCGTGATTATTTTGTCAGTGGTTTAGGGGGCTAGTCATGTTTTATCCATTAGGGTTTGGATTTAACTAGACCAGGATACATATGCAGGTTAAATAAGAAGGATTAGTGGGTTGATGTTAAGGCTTAGGGGTTGGTATGCTATTTCTCAAATATTTTAGTTGGTTATGTAAATGAAAGGGGAAAATGTATGAGGGGTCATGATGGTGAAGGGACATGTGTAAAGTAGACATGGGTTAGAGGGTTATTTGTTAATCATCTACAAGATCAACCATAACATTATGTATGTTAAAATATATTACATCATCAATGTTGTCGTAATTATCATGATGCAAATGATGACAACAATAATAAAAATAATAATAATGACTAAAATCCTCAAATCTATGGATCTTCCTACAACAAGCAACAAAAAAAATAATAATGATGATTTATTTTTGTATCTGCATATTTTAATAATTTTTAATCATGTGATGATTAAAGTGTTGCTTTCTTCTACACGTTAGATAGGGAGCCTTGACAATCAAGTTCAATTGTATCATCATTGATATTTTTGTGTTAGAGGATTTGTGAATTATGGAATTAGTATGTTACTAGTCAGGATAGGGTTATTTGGGTTAGAGAAACTAGTAATTTAAGTTTATTGGGTTAGGGGTCAGTGGGTTAGGTTTATTAGTTTTTTGGTTTAGGAGATTAGTTATGCATTATAAGTTAGGTGTTGGAGGTTACTAGATTATATATGTGGGGTTTAAGGGTTAAGAATCAATGGGTTAATGTTAATATTTGGGGGTTTTTAATGTTCAAATACTTTAGTAGTTTATATAGGTGAAAGGAGGGTGAATCTATGAAGGGCCACCAAAAAATGGCAACTAAGAAGATATGGTTTAAAGGGTTATTAGTCATTAGGGTATGGTATCAAACATAACATAGAATATCTTAAAATATATTGATCACCATCATGGCCATCATCATTGTTGTAATGATTCCAATGATGGCACTGAAAATGATTTGTTTTCCTTATGTGATTCATGGACCTTAGAGATCAGTGACCGCTACGTCCACAAAATATTTGTACCAAGAAAATTCGCATGAAGGAATCACTTCCTTCCGGCTCAACCACAAAGCCTAACCTTGGGAGTGTCGAGAGAACTAAATATATGACCTCTCAATAGAAAATGTGCTTTAATGATCAAGACTCGACTAATTGAGCTAAACCTTGGGGCTATGACAATGACAACAATTATGATAATAACAATGATTGATTTTTTTTTGCACATGTTTTAACTTATTTTAACCATGTGATTATTTTCATGCTACTTCCTTGTACAAGTTAGATAGAGATCCTTTACAATCCGCATTAATCACCCTCTACTCAATAAATTATTAAGTTGTATCCCTACATGTCCTTTGAGTCACAATGATGATATGGTTGAGACAGTTACAATTACTCAAGGCTCCTATAGGAATGCCATTTATAAACAAATCCCAAAGGAAATAATGTATCTTGTAGTGGCTAACACAAATGGTTTCATCCATGTGGGAGATGAGAGGAATATTCCTATATAAGGAATTATAAAAAAATTTGTGATCTAAGTTAGGTATTTCAAGGCCCACAAGTCTTGCGATTGACAATGAATGGGTACATTTTTAAGGAACTCCTTGAAATAGGTCACTAGTTCAAATCCCCCATGGGTGTTAGCTTACAAAAAAAAAAAAATTGGTGTTTGAAGAGTAAGCATGTTTCAAGTCCTAATATTTTAACAAGGGTTATGGTGCTTTGATAGTGGCACTATAGGAACTTGTGAATGAGTTTTATTAGGTTAGGATTTTAATGGGTTGGGATTAACGGGTTAGTGGTTTAGGATGCTATCCATGCCAAAAGCATTATAGATTAGAAGTTATTAAATTATGCATATGTGGGTTAAAGGTTAGAAATCAATGGATCATTGTTAAGGGTTAAGGGTCAGTAGGGTAGCATCCAAATTATTTAGTAGGTTATATGAGTAAAAGGGAGTGATTGCGTGAGGGTTCAATAGGGAATCAAGATAGGTGTTAAGTATAAATGGATTATAGGGTTTTGGATTAGTGGGCTATTAGATCAACCATTATTAACAATGATTGAATATGTATCCATGATAATGAAGGTCAATAATGGTCAATGGTAATAAAAAATGGTCCATGTGATCAATGTGAATGGAGGGTTAACAAGTAATTGGGCCTCATGGTTAAATATGTTTGTGGGTAATGAGTTTATTGAGCGATGGGGTTAGTGGATCAATAATGATGAAGTGGACATGCCATTCTAAGGCAAGTAGGGTTGCATGAGGGGTCGCTAGAGCCAATGATCAAGAAGTAGTGAGGGAATGGTGTGTTTAGTTTGATATCATGTTAAGGGGTTATAATGGATTATGAAAATTTAAATATGATCTATAACTTTTGGTGTTGGTGGAGAGGAAGAGGTGTCAAAATGGATCAATTATTTATAGATTTGTGCATGGGTAAAGTGTAAGTGGTAAATTATGTGAAGGGTCATGGTTGAGGGGTTAGTAGATTCAATATTTGCCATAATGTTGGTGGGGTGGTGGGGGAGGGGGTGGTGGTGGGTGATTATTTCAATGGTTGACTAATGTGTTAAAGTTCATAGGGATTATTGGCTATATATTGTATTATGTGATAATGGTTAGGAATTGTGTTATAATGGGGTGTTGTGTATGAGGGCTAGAATTGGGTTGAGGGTTTCGAAGGTGAGGTAATAGTGCAATATAAGTTTCAAGGTCAAGTGGTTATGGAATTGGCTAATGGTAAAATATTAATGGGTTAATTTTGTCAGGGGTTATGTTTGAGGGGTTTGATTAACTTTGAGTTTGAAGGACGATATATACTTATCATATTTTAACATATGTTAACAAAAACAAAATTAACATATAACTTTATCTATATATATTTAGATGATGTGTGTGTGTGTGTGCGTATATCTCCATGGTTAGGAGGATTAGTTTGGTAATCATTTAATGGTGAGAAAAACATTATGTTAATTGTTGTGTATTTCACGATACAAAGGAGGGTATGGACATAAGTTGAGATATTTTAGATGGGGAATTTCCATTTCAATACATTTCCAATGAGGAAATAAGAGATGATGTGGGATGTCAATATATAAAAATAATGTAGTTACTGCTCAATCTTTATTTCAATATCAATACATTGTGCATTTTATCATCCCACCAAAAATAACATGTTCTATTATATTTTTTTTGGCTAAGATTAAGGATACCCTCGATGATAAAAAAAATAAAATTGAGCATATGATATGCAAGAAAAAATTAATGTGTGGACATGGAAGTGGACCTCTAACTACTAAGTCACATCGTTGAAAATGGATAGAAGAATAAATATTATTGTATGCTCTAGAGATATAAGCAAATAGGGGAAATGAACTTGAGGTTGGTGATGATATTATCACATGGGATGAATATTATGGGATAATTATTGTTTGTGGATATTTTGTATGTCATGGAAATAAATAATTCAAACATGTTATATTATAATGACATTGTCATGTGACCCAATGCCAAGGTACCTTAAAAAATTTGATTCTTAGTAGAATTCTAAGTTCTGATACCATCGTTTAAAATAAAGAAAATAAAGAAACCATGCATGACATTACAAAACTCGTGAAAATGCCAAGAAACATAATTAAATATGCAATGCAAATATTTATTGACATACACAACATATAAAAGATAAATAACACAACAAAAATATAAATATGAACATAGTTGTTGCACAAAAATTGTCACCTTGACATTCTACAATTAGTGTGAGTCTATCACCACTCATACCTTCCTCCTTTGCAAGTCTTAAACCTCAGTTCTTCATATCAAGCCTTGAAAATAAGAGAAAGACCTTAAAAATATCTAAAACTCTGGTTCTGCACTTTCTCTTAGGATTACCTGCGGACCCCTGTAAAAGTTAAAAAGGCACAAGTACATTCTTAAAAACTCACTTTGAGTCATTTCTGGAAGCTTCTAGAGGGAATCTTGAGGTGGTAAGTTTACTCCTTAAAGGTTCATGCATCCCATACCTTAAGGAGCTAACCCCTTGATGTGAGGAGCTTATCCCTTTGAAGGAGGACTCTATCCCTTCAATGGTGGACCTGTAACCTCCTTCCTTTGCACTATAAAATGAAGCATTGGGCTGGTTACTGAGGAGTTGAAAAGCTAAATATTTTTGAGGGTAAATGTTGCTGGAACTTAGTCTTTCCTAATTGAGCTTTTGGGAGGGAGAGGTTACATACCTTTGATCTCATTTGGAAGAGAGTGAGGTTGTCAAGTAGAGGAGATTCCTGTTTAGACCCTGGGAAGAGCTTGTACAACATCAAGGCACCAAAGGTTGTAAAGTTCTTCTATTTCAAAGTTAATACAATGATGTTTATTTTTCTCAATAAGTTGTGTTTTATGGTTTATTTCATGGATTCCTTGATCACCATGATGAACATGATTTATTATATTAGCTATGTAGGTATTAATTGATGTGTTCTTGTTTGTGATTGCAGGTTCTTAAAAGGAAACTCTTTCGGAGCTGTTGGAGCATGGTTACCACAAACTAACGTTGGACTTAAGGTAGGGTCTAAAACACCTCTTTACTTTTTATTAATGAATCACAATATGTTTAGAGAAAGGTAGATTTTCTTGTCTTGGTTGTTGCTAGATATCTGTTGATACTAGGGAGATCAACCTTGTCCGCAAGATCGATTTATCCAGCCAACAATAGTAAGGTATTATATTTTAATGAAACATTCACCAATTCACTGCATATGTCAGACATTCCACCGAACCATAGGTTTTTTTTCACTTTCACTCTCTACAATAGGCCACTCCCAAGTTGTGGCTATGATATGACAAGGATGGCTACCTAGGTGTTGGCTTCTTGGGGCTGGACCTAGGTTCAAAAGTGATTTAGCCAAACAAATCCTGAAACTACCGGCCCTTTGGCAATAGTCCATGGTGCACAGACTGAGGTCTCACCCGAGGTAGTCTAGGAGGGTGACAGAACCAGGTTTCCACACCCTAGGGATGTCTTGATGAAATCTAGGAAGTTCGTGAACTGAACCTGAGCGCTTGCAGTGCTCTGCGCAGCTGTTTGTCCTTCGCAGCTTGTGCAACTACTTCCGTACAACTTTGTGAAGATGCGTTGTTCTAGATCCTTTACCCTTACTATGCTATTATTATAGATCTTAACTTAATTATGTAGGCCCAATATTCTAATTAATCATTCAACATTCATAACAAGTGCACACAACCATAAATTGTAAAGAGATGCATAAATATTACAGAAGAATCGACACACAATATTTCAAAATCAACTTATCTTTTATTAATTCTCTGTCCTAGTACAATCCCAACTCCGCCCTGCACACTCAACTGCAGGGGTCCCTGCACACAGCTGTGGACTCTACTAGGCCTCTACACACTCAATTGCAGGGGTCCGCGCACACAGCTGTGGACTCTACTAGGCCTTTGCGCACTCAGCTGCAGGGGTCTGTGCACATAGCTGTGGACTCTACTAGGCCTCTGTACACTCAGCTGCAGAGCCTCTTCCTACTACTACAACCCAAGACTCAGTCTTACAGACTCAGAACTAATTCATCACCAAAAAGAACATATCATTTCTCAAAAACTAAGACTCACTTTACACTTAGAGCCTCACTCTATTTATACAATCCCATGGTCCGTGGACCATGGGTAGGCCGACACACTTTACATTAAATTAAATTATCTTAGGGCAGACAACCCTAGACTCTTGCACTCTGTGCCTGTATTTCGCAGGGTCTTTACATTACACTTAACCAAAATTTAGGCTTCAAGCCCCAAAATCCTGCAATGGGGGGATCCGTTGCCCAACAGGCCCCCAACATAATCATCGTGACTTGTCCTGAGTCACTCGGCTGGTGTGGTGATCTTCATGCAGATTCCATCCAATAGCTTCTATGCTTTTCCTAAGTCCACAACACATTCTTTCGCTGTCTGCTATACCAGTTGTGTGCAAATCTCCGATGCGTCATTGTTAGGGCTACCTCCTTGCCTTAGCGCATATATTCCCTACATATGTGCCAAATTTCCATCGATCTTGGCGGTGACCATGAATGCTTCCTCAAGCCAAGGGTTGATGCACGCTTTAAGCACTGCTTCTTTTTGATGTGTGACGTCCACATATTCCTTTAGAGCCTAGGCCTCCTTCATCTTGGCCAGTCGTTGAGTAAGGGCGACTGTCTGCACGGCCCCCCAGAAATTTTCATATGCCTACTGCAACTGCAACTGTCGTGCTTCTATCTCTAGATGTTGTATAGTTGGATCTTCCTACAATGAGGTTAGCGTGAAGAGTGACTGATCCAAAAATCTCATGCAATCCTGTACGACATGCTCTATTGCTTCCAACCCTGATTGAATTGTGTGGTGGCATTGCTCTCTAACTTCTGGGGGTGTAGAGGGCTGTGCCTTTAGCCGTAGTTCCGTAATCTGTAGGTTAAGGTCTAGCTAGATCGTCATTTCTTCCTCCTTTGCTTCGTGGAATCCACTGGCCAATTTGTGGATCCGCATTCCTACTAGAAAATCTATCGCAGTTTCGAGTTCTAGGACACGGCGACATGCTTCCTCTACGATCTGCTCCAACTGTTGGTTTTAAGCCACCGCTTCATCACTTTGTAGGCTAAGCTGTTTGATGTTGATTTGTTGTTCACTTAACATTTTCACTGCACATCCCTACCTAGCGTGGAGTTCTGTCGTTGCTCTGTCCTATAGCTGGTATAAAATATCCACAGAAGGGTAGCCAAGTTTAGGCCTAGTCCCTTGATCTGTCTTATCATGACTCTATCCTCCATGTTGTCTGTTGTCAGTGCTCCTTTCGGCAGTGTGATGGTATTATCCATTTTGGCTTGCAGCAACTGCTCTATTGCCGATGTACTTTTAGCCCCATAGGCGACTACCATTCCCTCTTGTGGGGGCTGCAACTGAAGTCCCTATAGTCGCACCTTGAGTGTCCCCAACACATTCTATTGCTCCGCCATTGCTTCCTGGAGTGCTTCCCTACTGACCTCATAAACTGTGTCACTGATGTCATATAGGTCACCCTCGGTCAGTGTAATAGGTTCCCCATCTAATTTGGAAGCCTTGGTCTTCTTCTATGGCCTTGTTCGTTATGTATTGTGCAGTTGTTTTAGCTGTGTCGATGATGTGTTTGTGTCCGCACTTGTCACTATGTCATCTGTCCCCTGTCCTGTGGTTAGGTCCGGACCTCTTTCTTCCTACGTCATGGTTGCCCCAGATGCTAGTAGTCATGCTGCTTTGTCCACAGCCTTGGTCAGCTCCATAGTGGCCTTCTCTGCCTCACGGGAAGCCCTCCTTTAGTGAACTGCTTATTCCGCTTCTGTTGTGCCAGCATCTTGTCGGCATCCTTCTTTCATGAATCACCATCTCATTACTTTCCATTCAGGTGGCCATGATTCGAGCACCGTGGACACAATGTCATAAATCGCGATGAAGGGGAGTGTGGTCCATTTCTACTCCTGATCCTTCCGCACCCTGATGTACACATTGTGCATATCTGCATTAAAGTCTGCAAAGCTTCGTAGACTGTCATATACCATGGGGGATAGGAGTGACTGTTTGTTGATTCACATTCATACGTTCGCCTCCATGAGTATCCAGAAAATCTTGGTCTCGTGGATCCGCGTGGCGTCCCTTGTTGCCCATTGCGACACGTACTTCGCTGCCTCTAGCAAGTCTTGATCAAGAGGAGGAAACTGACTGTCTTCAAGCAATTCTCTTGCGACCAACAAGATAGATAAGAGAAACCATGTGTAGTGGAAGGCCTTACCCTGTTCCTAGGCCTCCTTGCAGTTTGTCAGGAAATCCTTGCAGAGGAACTACGCCCAGTTTAGTTGTACCTCCTCGGCGCATTGCTCAGCCAGCGTGATGACCATTGCTGGTACCTCATTGCCACGACATTTTCTCATCACTTTTCCAGCCAACATCTGGGTGGCTACGCACACCCCTTTTTCTTGAATGCTAGTAATAATGTAACCCCTTTTCTTTTTCTCCAACTTGTATTTCTTTTTTATGGCCTCTGTGAGCACCAAGTCTCCACTTTTGCTAGCTATTTCCACGAGGTCACTTCCCATACAGGGAAGCTGAGAAATCCTATGAATAAGCTCTGTTGTGATGGGAATGGGCTCCTCCATCCACAAGTACCCATTGTGCACCACGCAAAGTAGTTGCCTGATGAAAAATATCATGATTGGTGCCCGATGAAAGTGTGGAATCCATAGTAGGTGGTGTAGCCTACCCTCCTCCACACCACGCAGCCATTTCTGTGGCTTTAGCTCTGTAACTGACCCCTCCTTTCTCTACTTCATGAGTTGGATGGTTTCCAAATGTGGGAGTTTTTAGCTATCTGTGAGGTCCCAATCTTCAAATTTCATCGTGGGCACATGACCCAAGGCCGATCCTTCAAACAAAACTCCCTCGGGGAGGAACGAGGTTTTGAGGGTGCTTTTAACAACATCCAAATCTTTAGGTACTTTTACTCTCCCTTTATGTGGAGGAACATACTTGGGCAGTTTTGCTACAACGTGCACTAGTTGAATGTCTTCCTCCATTTCTACCTCTGGTTCAATTTCTTCTATGAAGGCCTGGAGATCCTCCTCCTCATCATCTGTCTCAAGATTAACCATCTTGTCCTTATCTTCCATAGACATCTTACCAAACCGTGGGTTCCACGGAGACATATGGACTAGTTTTGCTACCTGTGGGTCCTTTTTGGTCCTCGACGTCTGAGGTGACTTTAGAATTTCCGGTGAATCCTCCACCAGTGACATAGGGCGCGGCATGGCTCCCTTGGTTTTCACCATTACTCTGTTCAGAAGGTCCTTCATCTCTTTCGTCAATGTTTCAAACACTGAACTTTATTTCAAAGCCTCTAAAGGCGTAAGGTCCATACCCAATTGATAGCACACTAACTAAATTCTTAAGATGCCAAGGGTTGTTCGGTGGAGAGCCATCTGTGATTTATAGGCCTACCAGAATTCAAATTCGATTGTTCCCCTCTCCTTTAGCTCATTAATGTGAGATTGGTGGCAGATCGTTCCAAATCCAGTTCTGAGTCCATGTCTTAATTACACCCCGCTTGCTTCTCATTGTCTTAAATGGGATATCTTTTCATGAACAGTGACACCAATGGTCACTTCCCTGCTTACCCGCATTGTAGCGCAACCCCCTATGCGTGACCATGACCCCTATGAAATTTTGATCCTACAGGTAACCTCCTTGTCACAGAGCTCCCATACAAACTCGTTTAAATTCTCGTGCTCTCTTTCCACTGCTTGGAGCACTGAGACTTTGCTTCCTACAGATAGTCAGGTGGTCGCACCACCGGTGCAAGGCTTCAAGTCACCTTCCAACCTGGTCTGCGGGCCTACCTTAGCTACCCTTGCACTAGTAAGCATCTTGCATTCTTCCTTATGTGGTGCACTTCATTGGTTACTTTGTTTGATAAGGTGCAATCATAGCCATGGTACCAGAGCCAAAAATTCTTGGTGACAATATTCTAATGTGGTGGTATGGTTGCCCATATCTTGTCTTATCCTTCTATCGATGCGACATGTTTACATGATTTTGGTTTCTAGTTTTCTGATTTCCACGTCCATTAACATGCTTTTCTGCTTTAGTCGTACCCAATCTTCTTTGAGTTTATGGAGCTCAAGGTTCCCTCGCCGAATGGCTTCTTGTAACTGCATATATTCAACTTCACGTGGTGGCATAATTCCTTCATCCTGGTCCCTACGAATTGTTCCAATTATGCGAGGATTCCTTCTTCCCAAACCTATGACCTCGACTCTACCCATCATCTTTAGGATTGTCTCCACACTTAGATTCTTGTACAAGGCCTTAGAGGCCCATCGAACCGCTGGTATGCACCGGTCCCAATCAGTCTGTTTGGCCTAGTGAACCTTGTTCAGGATCCCGCATACCTTCTTGAATGCTTCTAACTAGAACATTTATGGTGCGCGTCACGTTTTCTGCTACTGCAACTGGTTCTGATTTTCAATCCTTAGTCTAGGGTGTGCTGGCATGGAATGCATAGCCCAAGTATGCAACCATCGACACAGGTGAGCATGCAAGATTCTCTTTCTCGGCTACCCGACTATCGTTTGATGCTAGGGGCTGCCAACCCATCTGTGCCAATTCACCATGATCTCTTCATGTGTACTCCCCCTTCATGCAGTTGTTCTGCATAGTGCCCCTTCTAGTGCAGCATACCGGTTTTGTTCCAGTACTGCCTTTTCAACTTTGTTCAGGAAGTCATCCACCACTGTCACTTCATCATGGGTTGGCAATTCCCTTGCCTTTTTCATCACGCGATGGAGTGATCTAATAATCATGTTGTAATTTAGCGTTGTGACCTCGTGCAACTAGTTCTTCCAGCACTCTACTTCCTTGTCTAAATTCGAAGTGCAGCAGTTATCACACTCCCACAAGATTCTCCCATCTATAGTCAGGTTCATCCGATCCTAGTCTTGTGCCATTATCTGGTAAATACAATCCAGCTCATCATTGCTTTCATCATCATGCACGGTTTTAGTGTATCACGCTCCTTTGGATGGGTCTAACAGGACTACCATGCGTAGTAACTTTTTCTCGAATATCATTTTCCGCTTCTTCAGGTTGATGACTCCATTCATATCAGTCGCCCAGTCTATTCCTAACAACGTAGGATAAGGATTGATATCATCGACAATCTTTATCACTTCAAAGTCCGTCTACGTGCTCACACCTTCGATATCAAGTGTTACCCCTTACAACCTCCCCATGGAAACAATCTTTTGTTTGTTCACCGTTTGTAATTGAATAAGGGACCACTGCAATGTGGGCCTACCCATACGTTCCCATGTTTGCCTCAATAACACATTCACGTCCAATCCTAGATCTAGGATGACCTGATCAATTTCATACTCACCAATTTGCATCGTTAATCTCGTATCCCTTCCAAAGTGCAATGTATGCTTCCCCAATTTCCGGACTACGCGTGGTTCTCCTTACCCTGCGCACTTGGTGATCAATTCCCATAGTCACTTAATGACCTTATTGTCATGTAACAGCTTCATGCATGTCTCCAAAAAGGTAGTAAGCATAGAAGGATCCATCCTTGGCTCTAGTTGATCCTTACTACCTGAAGTGGAGGCTTCCGCGAAGCTCTTCTTAGCTTCCATGAATGTCTCCTTTGCGAGTTCAAGATCAAACTCAGGTTCCTTTGTAGGAGCCTTGCAAACCCATGTATCATCCTCGGGTTGCTTCCCCTTATCCTCCCCTATGGTCACACTGCCTCTAAGCATCATGTTCATATTTGGGTCTTGTTCGCATGGTTCAGACCTCATCATTTGGATATTTTGAGTTGGAGGAGGCTGGAGTACCCCTTTCCCGCGCATCTGTGCAATCAACATAGGACAATATATCATTTCATGGTCAAACTGAGCATAGTATGAATAGGATATTCTCATTGGGTTTGTGAAATTGCAGGCGTAGTGCCCTGGTCCTTCGTAATTGTAACAAATTAACTGTTCGCAGCCCCTTCCTGGTCCCATTCCTCCTCATCCTCGACCTCACCCCTGAAATCCAGTGCATGCCATCCTCGCAGCTGGGTCAAGGCCTCACATTTCGGTCTGTATTCTATAGGCTGGGGTGTGCTCCATCATTAAATCGTAGCTACGACAAGTGTGCTCATCGTGGCCTACTAACCTGTAGAAATTATAAAACAACTGCTGCAGGGTCTGCGTATACTTCTTCAATAGATGAAAATTATTCGTCATGTGTTTTCCCCCTATTTGGCAAATTGTGCACCATAATGTGGGTGTCACACTCATCGTTTCTTGTGCTTCTGGTATTAATGGAATAGGTCCCCCTCCTACCAAGTAGTTCGCGAATACTGGACAGTGGTCTTTGTCATGGCCTTGGCCTTTGCATTTTATGCACCACACTTCTGTGTGCACCTCTGGCCATGGTGCCCTATCCTGCTTCAAGCTCTACATTTCCAGGCAGAGATTCTATAGTTGCACGTGGATTTGTTGAACTCCCAACCCAAGGCCTTGTATCGGGGTCTCATGCAACCTTATTGCCATTTCCAATGCTTCAACCTGGGTTGAAAGCTTCTATTGTGACAACGCCATCCTCAGGTGTGGTGTCAAGGATGCCACAAACCATGCATAGTGCTGCGCATCCGTGAGTTTCATATTAGCCTCATGGATCATATTCTTCAATCGTTGATTTAGATCCCATGGGGTCTCGCCTAGAAGCATCATGATCTCTTTGAACCCAATAATTGATTGTGTCTCTAATTTCGGCCACCTAAATTCTTTGTTCAATGCATTCTGGATCTTTGCTATCCCTGCATTTGGGTGGTCATTAAAATGCTTGATATACCATGTCAATGCGCGATCCTAAAGCACACTCACCAATGTAGCCTTCTTAATGTTTTCATTCGTGACCCCTTCCGCTTCCCACACCGCTCTTACCATGAACCAAAACTGGTCCGGATCATCATTCCCTACTCCTCTGAATAAGGGTAGCTTGATCACGCTCGCCATGCTGAACTGCAGGGTTGGTGGAGGTGGAGTGGGTGGAGATGGAGGTGAAGGAGGTGAAGCAGGTGGTGGTGTAGGTGGGGGTGGTAATTGCGGAATTCAATGTCTTATAAAACTGACTACACTTCTCGGAGAGACCTGAGCGAGCTCCTCCTCGCTCTCTTGCGAAGGTGAAATTAAGGGATTGTTTCCTAATTCCCTGCTACCTTTGTAGATCTTTCCACTCCACATCGTTCTAATCATTAATGTATTCGCATAACCCAATTTTCACATAACAACATCTTAATCTAGGTATTCAGAGATTTAATGTACTTACCTCGCGGTCCCTTGAGAAAACGTCGCTCTTCTTTGTTGTAGCTTACGGTCATGTCTATCACAAATTCAGTGATAAATCCACCTATTATCCAGTCAAGCCAATGATCCACAACTTGCATGATCTTATCATTTGATGCCTCTAGTCCGCGCACTAATTCTAGAGTCCACACTATCAGTTGGTTGAGTTTACACCTTCCCTGGATGTCAGCTAGCATTGCAATCCACTCATACAGTTCAGAGGGAAAGGATGCAAAGAAGATCTCGTGGATTTTTACATACACGTAGAAATCCAGCCACCTTTCCTCATATACCTGTAGGGTTCTGTTTTCCTATGTCATGAACTCATGAATCTTTTTGTCCAACCACTCTTCAATTTCCTTCTTTTTTGGGTTCTAGTGTTCCAACATCAGACATCCCTTAGGCAGATCCTGGTCCCCGCAACGAAACCATTTGTTGGCTTGTTGGGGCCTAACCCAAGTTCAAAAGTGATTTAGCCAAACAAATCCTGAAGCTACCTTCCCTTTCAACAATAGTCTGTGGTGCGTGGACTGAGGTCTCACCCGAGGTAGTATGGAAGGGTGTTGGAACTAGGTTTCCACACCCTAGGGATGTCTTGATGAAACCTAGGAAGTTCATGAACCAAACCTGCGCGCTTGTACTGCTCCGCGTAGCTCTGCGAAGAGGCATTGTTCTAGATCCTTTACCCTTACTATGCTATTATTATAGATCTTAACTTAATTGTGTAGTCCCAATATTCTCATTAATCATTCAACATTCATAACAAGTGCGCGCAATCAGAAATTGTAAAGAGATGCATAAATTTATAGAAGCATAGACACACAATATTTTAGAATCAAATTATCTTTTATTAATTCTCTGTCCAAGTACAATCCAAACTCCGCGCTACGCACTCAGCTGCAGGGGTCCATGTACACAGCTTCAGACTCTACTAGGCCTCTGCGCATTTGCTGCAGAGCCTCTTCCTACTACTACAACCCAAGACTCGGACTTATAGACTCAGAGCTAATTCATCACCCAAAAGAACATGTCATTTCTCAAAAACTAAGAATCACTTTACACTTAGAGCCTCGCTCTATTTATACAATTCCATGGTCTGCGGACTATGGGTAAGCCGACACACTTTACATTAAATTACATTATCTTAGGGCAGACGATTCTAGACTCTTTCTCTCCACGCCTACATTTTGTGGGGTCTTTACATTACACTTAACCAAAATTCGGGCTTCAAGCCCCAAAAACATGTTATGGGGGGATCCACTGCCCAACAACAGGCCTAAAAACTATCACTCAAAAATAATCATATATTAGGGTTTGTTTGTTCACATAATTTACACAGCAATCATAACTACCAAATATACTCAACTAGTCCTAGGGAAGTCTCAACTCCTATCTCTCTTTCCACTTTAGCTTGTACAAACTAAGGACATTAATCCCTTTATTTCCAATACAAACCCTTAGGTTATTCCATTTCCCCTAGGGATTTAGTGTTACTAGTCAAGAGATCTCAATGATAGAAGCTTCAAAAACTCTCAACCTACAAACAAGTTCACTAGCAATACAAATGCAATCAAGAACTTAGGCATTTATTAGATGGAACATAAACAAGTGTCCACCCATAGGCACAACAATGGATCTTTTCTATAATACTCTTCTTCTCTCCTAGAAGCAATAACATCATAATGAATGTGAAGAGTAATAAGGAATGAATCCAAAATACCCCAAAAAAGGTAATTTTAAATATGCATGCTCTTATCATGACACATGGCTCCCCAAGAATCTAACATACCCACATTTTTCTTAACTCATTCAAATATGGGTATAATAAAATATAAATAAAAGGTTTAGCCTCTCTAGATACCCTCCTCTCATGGGAGTATAACACCCTATACTCTTTCCCTTGTCTATTTGAGGTTGGAGATGTGTTTTATTAATATTATTCAAAGCCATTACATATCCAGGATTTCCAACCCTTCATCATGTACACATATGCATTATTAAATTGCAGATAAAAAGCTAGTGTATTTTAGACATTATATAAGAAATTTCTTCCTAGCGGGTTGTTACGCAGTAATTTGTCACCGTTGGCCACCGTCCTTGTCGCACCCCCACTGTCACACATTGGAGGACACATTTACGGACCTATGACCAGTGACATAACTTGAAAACACTTGCATTGAGGCCTCCTGAGTATGAAGTTCAATAACCTTGAAGACACCCTCTGAAGATTAACCTTGGAAAATGCCTTTTTCCCATTAGCGCGGGTCCCCAGTGTATTACCCCGCGCCAATGGCTCAGTCCTTACAAAGAGGGCGCGCCCATAAGTGCTCTGTCCCAGAGCAAGGCCCGCGCCACACAATTTGGGCATGATTTTTTGGCCAGCGCATGCTAGAATGCTTTTTCCCTTGTGACTCACTCAGTTCCTTGAAGGAAA
>APFE030746644.1:33872-72335 GCA_000404065.3 Pinus taeda
AAAAAGCCCACAAAAGCATCCGGGTTTCGGCTTTTCTATCCAAGGCAACGGCTATTATGAGACATTACCAAAACTCAGGACGTGTCTACATACGATGTATATCTCTTCTCCCTTTACCTATAAAAGCCTGTCCCCCCATAATGAACGGGCTAGTTAACAGTTTTGGAGGCAGAAGAAAAAGAGCAAACAAGCTAGTGTGAGAGAGATATTTTTGAGCTAAAGTTGAAAGTAAGGTTATGCTGCCGGATTGTTGAGATAGAAAGTGATTTTGCAAGACGTGTCGGACTGACTGCCCACCCAGCTAGAGGAGTTTTTACAGTGTCAAGCCTTAAGTGGTTGTAACTTCTTCTCTCATTTCTATTTAATGCAAAGCGACTGTCATTATGGTTTCATTCATGTGTTACATCGGTGATGTGTGAATTGTATCTTGCTTGACTGGTACAATAGCTGTATGTTTTTGGATTTTTATGCTTGTTTGTGGTTATTCTTCACTTGTGCAGGTATCTATGTGCGGATAGCGACCGGCCGGAGATAGAGGACAGGAGCGACACTTCCCCCCACAACAAACAAGCGTTGGATCCCAGGTTGGTCTCCCTAATCGACTTCTAAATTATATAGCTAGGAACTTGCATGCAGCGTGATTGATTGTTGCTAGACCCCTGTGGGGCTAGTGGGATCCACCTCTGTCCGCAGAGGGGATTTACCTCCGCAACACGGGTAGTATGCTTCCTATAATTGATTCAAATCCTATAGGGCCCATGGTAGGAATTATTTTCCCTAGAAGCAACTCCATAAGAAACTATGGCGAATTTCACTTCATCCCAAAGATGGTACCTAGTGTAAAGAAGGTTGTGTAAACTTAATGTGCTTTATCCTATAGAAATCAAATTGGGGACTTACATAGTGGACCAAATTACTAAAGTTGTCGTAATAGTGCTTGTATTAATTGATTGAGCTAACCCTAGAGGCTATTTTTTCACATTGTATCAATAAGAAATATTTTATGTAATAAACGATTATAGGAGATAGTTTTTAATCTAAATCTTTCTGAAGAACCAAATTCTATCTTAAAGGATAACCATATATTCGATGATAAATTTGATTTAGATGTTTATGCTCCATTGCACAAGAGATGATGAAGTGGTGAATACAACGAAAGAGGTAAGAAACAAGTTACATATCTATACACTACTTAAAGACGAGGGGAAATTAGGACACATACCATATGAGAATTAGTGTGATGGAGAAAATGAATTTCCCTTAAGTTTGATATCAATGCATAAGGAAATGGGGTGGTAGGTTCCAGGGGTGAGGGTATTACAAGACTTATAGGGAAAACAATATTTAATTATGCTTAGGCAATTAGTATAGTATCAAATATCATAATAGAAGCTTATGCATTAATGCATGGGCTAAAGTTAGAAATTGAATCTCACATTCAACCTTTGATCATTGTGGGGGATTTAAGGCTCATGATTGGAAAAATTGTCTCCAAGAATGGTGTTATTAATCACACTATCAACGGTAATACTTGATAACGTAAAAAGAAAACCCTAAAATACTATGGAATCAAATTCTTCCATGTCCTTTGGGAGAACAATAAGGTTGTGGACTATTTTGCTAACAAAGGCAACCTATTAATGGAAACCAACTTAATCAACCCATTATATAGTTTCAATGAAGTAAAATCCATGTATTAAAGTTTTAAAGTATTATTTAACTAAGTGTTTGACCCTTAGATTGTATGGAAAAAGTAGCTATGAATGATATGGGGGTTCATTCCCATATATCTTTAGTCATCATGTCACATGCTTATGTGTTTGGGATTGGATTAATTCTCAATTATGGTGGGATTACTTGGATGGATATATGGAAGAAGTAATATCAATATTTTTGAGCTTAAAAAAGTCCATTGGTGTTTGGAACATGGTTGTGGAATTTTCAAGAGAAACCTCCTCAATATTTCAGGTTTAGTGATTTTTCTATTGCCAATTTTGTATTCTTTGGGAAATTTTGTTCAATCATCCTTAATTCAATTCATACAAATTCTTTTTCTATCCTTTAGTTCTAAGTCCTGGTATGATATATGCTTGTTCTTGGTGGTTTGTTTATGGTTGTTGGTCTTTACTCCGTGTCTATTAAGAAATTTTCTTGTCAATTCTCATGATATAGGTCTATTTTTTGGAACTATAATGAAATTCTTTTTGTCACTCTATTGTGACTTCGTTCTTCCAGTATCTTGCTTATTTCTAGGTTTGGGCACAGCTTGTACTATGGATATTTAAAAGGTAAATTGGAATTCTTCCAGTCACTTTAGAATGGATTGCTAAGAGTTGAGGGTGATTTAGAGGACCTTGAGAAATCATGAAGAAACTATACAACAAACATGGCATCAATTTACACAACCTATACAAAGATTCATGAGAATGGACATAATGTTCTATCTTAAGTGGCAACTATTATGGGCACATGTATGTAGTAGAAGAATCAAATGGTCATCCTAGTATTGGAATGTAATAAGTTACAAACTCCAGTGAAAAATAGGAGCAAGGGTGATCATTCAATAACATCAATCTAGGTCTAATTAGTGAAATTCAATTGTGGCAAGTTGAATGAGAAAACAACAATGCACAAATTTGAAGAGCTAATGAAAATTAAGTAGCCAATTCCACAAATAAGGAACGAAACACTGGAATAAGTAGCAAGTAGGCATGTTTTTTTTAATTTTTCATGTTCTGTAAGGTTATTAGACTATTTGATTTGTTTTTCAGAATTTATAATTCTCATAATTACTGGGTAATTTTTTGTGGACATTATTAGACCTAGTTGTTGGTCCATAGGTAGAATAGATATTGGCTATACTTGGAAATTTGTGAAGCATTTGGCTATAAACTCTTTGCAACTTTCCATACTCTTTTTACTTAATATAAATCTACCTGTTACTATTGAAAAAATAAAAATGTATGAATAATTTGAGTGTTGATTATAAAATGTTTGGTCTAATTATAAACAACTACTTGATGTATAAGAGTTATTACTAATTGAGGGTATTACATGATATAACCCTCCAATATTATTGGAGCAAATTTGGGCCTCTTTATAGTTGATAATACATATGTGGGCTCAAAAAATATTTTTTTTTCACAAGAAACTACTAGAAGACTAATGCCATATTAGGGTTCAATGTATTCTAGTGGTGAAAGGAGGAGGCTAGTAGAAAATAAGCATAAAATGTCAACATATGTAATTCAAATTTATATATGCAATGGCTCTGTTTGGAAAGAGGAAATGAAGTGAATAGAGGCAACTTTGAGTATATATATGGTCTTCCATGCAAAAATAAAACATTGCAATATTTATGAAATACTAACAAGGGATGACATTTTACTCTAAGAGCTAATTGTGAATTTTTTTAGGTTATAAAGACAAAGGAGGATATATGAAGAGACAAGGCTATTAGGCACCTTACAGTTGGGGATGACTTATTCATTGATTACCATTTTGTAAAACATATTCATACATCAAAGATGAGTAAACAAGGCCTCTTTGAAGATGTTCCATAGGTAATGGAGTTTTAATACAATTGTATGGATTTTATATTTCATGTTCTCTAATGGATTTTTAACATTAAATTTCCTATTTTACTTCAACCTTGACTTCATTGGATTATAAAAAGATCCTAACGAGCCATATTATATAGTAAATTTCTAACCACTTTTCCAAGATATGGGCATGATTATATAAATCATCCTTTAAACCATACTCAAGTGAGAAGAGAAGAAAACTAACACCTAATAAATTTAAAGAATAGATGGATTTGACATACATTGATTAAGACGTGCCAATAATGTGTGTGAATGAAGAAAATGTTGACAATGGGCCCATGAAGAGGGATTGAATGAAATGTTCAGAGGTTTCTTTGGGGTTGTAAATAATATTGAGGGAGCTGATTGCATGGTTGACAAAAATGATCAAGTGAGTAGCTTATACTATAGTGTTTAAATCGAGTGGAAGTAGAAAATAAATTTTTTCATGCACGTCAATGCCATTTAGTTCAATTTAATGTTTGGCTAGTCTAACAAGGGATTCACTACCCTAATAAACTAAGTTGAATTTTGTTTTTGCATTATATTATTAATTGATGCATCTAACTAGAAATTTGCTTAGTTCCTTAATATTTCTTTAAGTTAATCATTAATGGATGATGATGTTGTTTGTAAGGAAAACCTCATAGGGAAATTCAAGGATGCTTCCCCACTTTTGTGAATGGTCCTTAGTAAACTTGTTGAGGTAGACTAGTGTGCCTCACCCAAGGGGACTCAAACTAAGCATCTATTTCTATATAACTAGAAAAATTCCTATCAATACTAGTGATAATTAGTTGATTTAATTCCTTTGGATATTAAGCAATGGAGGTTTCATGAACGACACTATTAAATGAAAAGTTAAAGATGCTTATAATTACTTATATTTTCATTTGGTAATGTTTTTTAATCTTACATGGTACTAAAATGTATTAGACTAATCATTGAAGCTAATGTGTTTCCATTAATGTTTAGTGAAGCATGTTTATTATTAGATAAATGTTACGTTAATCTCAACATGTTTGAATTGGTTAAGGGTGGGTCAATGATTGTACAATGTAGGTAGCTTATGGGTCCATGGTATTCACCCATTTTTATTGATGGGAAATCTATTTAAAGGTTGGACATAGTCCATTGTGAAGTGCCTTAAGTTGTCCATTCTTTAGTTGGCTTGGATAAATTGGACAAGTAGAAAGGAGATATGACCTTGAAGGTTGGTTTATCTAGACTTGTGAAGGGAATGAAATGAAAAATAGGTTTATCACGAAAAACCCAAAAATACAATGAAACTTGAGTTCTATTAATAAATGTAAAATGTTGAAACTGTAAAAATGTAGGAATGAAAACAAACTAGGTCAAATAAGGGTAACTTATACCTAAGAAGAGATGTGATGGCTACTCGCCTTTGCTAGAGTGAGTTACAATGAGGCTAAAAGGCCCCTTTTAACATCAAAATAAATAAGGAAATCCTAAATATCCAAATAACTAACCCTAGGAGATGAAACACAAAAATAGTTATGGGCCCCACTGGGGTTAGTTGGTACATTGACTTCCCAGGATCAATGTTTTTTTTTTGTATAATACCCATTTGGCGTGCTTGATAGCCCATTGGAAAGGTATAGCCAAGAATTGTATATTTTGGACAAATGTCCCTTCCACATCAAAAAAACATCATTTAAGGCCTCAAAATGGCCCTGGAAGTTTAGGACTTGAAAAACTATACAAAAAATGGCAATATGGAGAAATGTGCTTTGGACCAACAGGGTAGGTGGATGGCCACTAATATCCACCTGGATGAATCCTCCCACCTACAAAAGAAATTGTCTCCAGTGTATTGAGGCCCCCCATCAAATGGGGAAACTTCTATTGATTTTGGCTCTTGGTGATCCACTTTCCTTAGTGAAGAAGTTGCCTAGTTTTCACAACCTGGTAGAGTTGGATGTGTTGCTGGTGGGTATCCTTTATCTTGGCACTGGTGATTTGATCCATTGAATCCTACTCATTGCATTCAGGATTGAGCTTCAAAAAGACAATTGCTTAGTTACCTCCAAGGTGTCCAACAAAGGTGGATAATATGGTCGAAGAAACTCCACATTGAACACTGGGTGTAAGCTAAGCAATGGGGGAATGATCAATTCAAAAGCATTGTCACACACCACCTTTGTGAATATGTATGGCCCATATCGAAGTGGCATAAGCTTCCTATTGGGACCTATTAGGAACTCTTACTACGAGTGTAACCACACCTTATCACAAACCTAAAAATTACGTGGAACCCTATGCTAGTCATCTTGTTACTTGTACTTAGCATTAGATTTTTGCAACATATCATGGACCTATTGTTGGAGATATTGGATCCACTCAAAAAATTTGATTTCACTGTATGCCTCAATATAAGCATGGGAGGACTCAGTTAGTGCATATGCAATGGGCATAGCTACATCAATTAGGTCCAATGGTTGGAACCCCAAGTACACCTAAAAAACACTATGGCCAATAGAGTTGTGAAGGGATCTATTATAGATATTTTGAACATATGGAAGGTTTTCATCCCATATATGTGGGCACTTGGAGCTGTACATGCACAAGATATGCACAATCATCCTGTTTACCACTTCAATTTTTCCATCTAATTGGGGATGAAGGGTAGTCGATTTGGTCAACTTGGTATCCATGAGACACCATAGGTTGGACCAAAAGGTGTTGAGGAAGTTGTTGTACCTATCTGAAATAATGGTTCAAGGTAGCCTAAAATGATCCCAAACACACTAAAAGAAGAGTTTAATAGTGACTTCAACTATGATACTCTTATTTCATAGTGCAAAAATGACCATCTTAGAGAACCGATAGACCACCATAAACAAAAAATCATTTCTACTCTTGGTGGATAGAAAACCTTACATGAAATCCATGGGTATTGACTCCCATGGCTTATCCAGGGTAGGTAGAGGAGTGTACAACCCCTACTTTTTTATGGTTGGTTTAGTAATGGCACAAGAGGTGAATGATCTGATATATTATTGGACATCATGTTGAATCTTTGGCTAGTAGAAATATTTTTGAAGTATTAATGCTTTCTTCCCCACACCAAAGTGCCTTTCCACCCGACTATAATGTGCCTCCCAAATCAGCTTGCACACTTGAAGGAACACAAATATGGTCTAGGTAGCACACTAGTGCATCTTGGAGGTGTAAGTATGGAACTTGATTTCCTACCATTAACACGTGGTATGTGGTAGCAAATTTCGAGTCACTATTATATAACTGTGGCCAACCAAAGGTATCTTTCTTATAAGAGTTAATAACTATGGTTAGTACCATAACTGGGTGCCGACTTAGGTATTCTGTGACATGATTGGTGTTACCCTTATTATATTTGATGTTTAAATTGAATATTTGCAGGGATGTGGACCATTTCTTATGGAAATTATTTTGTAACTTCCCTTGTGTGTATATAAATTGTAGAGCCATGTGATCAATGTAGATGATCGTCTCCTTCCCCATAATATAATTCTTCCATTATTGGTAAGACTTTACAATGGAGTACATCCCCTTATCATATGTGGGGCATCTTTGAATAATATCAAAGAGTGTTTCATTGTGATAGGTCCTCGAATGTACATGCTGAGTGAGGACTGCACCAATAACATAGTTAGAGGCATCTATCTCAATCTCAAACGGTTGTTGCAAGTCCAGCAGGGTGAGTACTAGTGTAGAAAAAGGGCTGCATTTTAGATCATTTAATGCCTTATGTTCATTGTGATAGGTCATCGAATGTCCATGATGAGTGAGGGTTGCACCAATAACATAGTTAGAGGCATCCATCTCAATCTCAAATGGTTGTTGCATGACTAGCAGGGTGAGTACTAATGTAGAGAAAATGCTACATTTTAGATCATTTAATGCCTTATGTTGTGATTAAAAAAAAAAAATTTGTTCCTCCCTTGGTCACTTGACTTAAGGGTGAAGCAATATAAGAGAACCCTAAAAATAATCTTAAATATAAGTTAGTAAGGCCCAAGAAGATCCAAAGATCAGTTAAAGTCATTGGGGTTGGCCAATCATGAATGAATTGGATCTTAGATGGATCCAAATGCACACCTTGCTCATCAATAATGTATACTAGGTATTGAACCTTTTTTATGCCAAAGGATATTTTTTCCAACTTATGACATAGCTTGTGTCACTACAAAGTTTCAAGGACCTATTTAATATGTTGCAAGCATTATTCTTGACTCTTATTGAAGATGACCAGGGAAAATTTTAAGAACCACTGTAAATTTATATGTATAATAAATGGGTGAATCCCCATGATAAATAGGAAAATAGGAGGTGATTTTATCACTAATATAGTATGTATATATATTTTTTTGGCGAATCTCTCACCAGATTTTATTATCTTATAAAGTCATGGTGAATATTTCACTGAATTATAAAATCTTATAAGATCTTGGAAAATCTTTCACTGAATAATAAAACATTGTGAAGTCTTGGCGAATGTTTTGTTAAAGAATGAAACCATATATGATAATAATAAAACATATTCATTAGACTGTAATATACTAACATACGTGTTTGGAAAAAAGAAACATAAATTTTCACTTCCTACAAACAATGTTGCAAGTTTTAGTGGCCATGTTTGTCATGGTAGTAAAGATTAATGTTTTCTCTACCACTTTACTCAAGCTACCACTTTTTCCAAGCTATCAAATTTCTTTCTTATTCCATAGACTCCAACTTCTAGATAAAAAAAAAAAACAAAAAAACAAAAAAACACATCAAGTTTTTTTACCCAACATGCCAAAAGTAGAAAGCCCCAACTATATAATATAATGAAGTAGTAGGTATCCCAAAGGCCTGAAGGGGATCTAATGGAAAGAAGTGACCCATTGTCAGAAGCCTTCCAATCAATATATAAATATATAAATGTAGATTTATTATTATTTTAATTGGAAATCTTCAATTAAATAATAAAATTTAATTACGTCTCTCCCAATATAAATTTCTTATTAGCATAATTCACTACCTTTATACCATTTTTAACACCGTTGTAACATGTGGATTAATTTCCTTTTTGGTGCTCAATCTCCACTTTTTAGGAAAATATGGTGCAGTGACCCAACCCCTACATATCATTACGAAAAACTAAGAATAGCAGAGAAGATGGAAGGTTGTACAAACCAACATATTTTTCAAACAACTAATCTAAGATCAGTACCTTAACTTTTTCATGAAGATATCATATTGAGAATGTTTGAAAAATGGTGGGAAATCTAGGCAGCAACTATCTCTCTTCTACAAGGGTGATGCGGAAAGAGTTAAGATTTCATTGTTTTGATTTTTTTTTGTTAAATCAGAAAAACCAATATTAATGGAGATATCGGTATTTTTTACTAAATTTTGTGAAGTGACTAAATGTAGCTTTAACCATTCACCTTAAGATTTTTTTTACAATATAATTTCCTAAGTCTATTTAATATCTTCATTATCGTAAAAACCAACATATATCCATCTTAACTCCACATCTACCACTCTTAAAGGGATGAAATCTATTTATCCCTCCCAACACTTGGTAGACCCAGAATTAAGATGGATCTAAGCTGATAGAATTTCCCCTTTAAATAGTCTATGCTCAGATGAATATCATGGTATTACCATGGGTCAATACTATGGGTTATCATAAACCTGGAGCTTAAAAACTACTATTAGTAATTTATAAAAATTAATAAAATTAATAATTGATTTTTATTTTATTTTTTTATTTTAACCAAGTTAAAATGTTTAATCGACTCCCGGATCTGGGTGGCATTAGTGGTACCGCAGATCTCCATGCAGGAAGTTAATGCCCAGTACTGTCAGCTGCAGAGCAGCGTGGCCTCTCGGGACGTAACCTCATGCGAGCAAGGAATGAATATTAATGCGAGATTGGGAGGAGGATTTGCATTTAAGTCCTGTGTTGATAGATGCAATATGCCTCCTATTATAATCATGTCGATCCATGGTTCACTCACCTAGCTTTGTGCTCTGCTGCGTGCCATTAGAACCAGGTTTACGAGAACTATGGGTGATGGCTTAAATTTGGTGCATTGCCGCAAGCTCAAAGCCATCTCTCTCAAGGGTAATTTCACCCCCATTCTGGATTTTTGCTCTTTGTCTATGTCTGCTATCTTTGTGGTTGTCTATACGCTCAGTCACACTGTGGTGTTGGTCGATAGCTCTGTTGGGCATCCTTCTTGCCTCACTCGACTCCGTCCTGGTGGTCATCCTGTCCATAACCCTTTTGAGGCCTACCTTCTTTCTGTTATCATGGTTCGTTCTAGCAAAAGGCATCGTTCTGGGGGGTGTCGTGACAACCGTCTACATCCTCCAGTTGTTCTTGCCATGGAAACAGCGACGGAACCATTCAATCCCTCCCCCGCCCATGAAGCTGGGCCTTCTGTTAGCTATGGTCGGAAACCTAGGCCAAATAGTGCTTTTCAAACAACGCACTTCAAGTTTCAAAGTAATCTTCATAGGCCCCTGGTAAATTCCCACATCACCCTTATACTCTCGGAAGAGGAAAACCTTGTCTTCCCTTGGCCTGCATCGCCCCTGATCCCTCTCTTGGCAGTGAGAATTCCTCGGACAGTGACAGCAAGGAAAATTGGGAAAAAGAGAAAGATGAACATGAGGCTTTTCTCAAAAAACTTCCTCCTCTGGACGACACAGGACTTGCAGCTAAGGACAAAACTCATGGCGAAGCGGAACATGCCATAACTATCCCTGACAGCGATTTAAGCGGTAATGAAGGTTTTAAGGATGGCGACACTGCTCGGGATGAGAAGAAGGACAATGACCCAGCAAAAGAGAAGTAACGCCACTTGGGACTGTCTCTTTTTGTTTTGGCTCCGGTCTCAGACTTATGGTCAAGTTTCTATGAAATTGTCCTACTGTTTTTTGGCTCCCATATGGGAATTCTATGACTCTGTATTTGTTGGGTTGCAATGTCTTTTGTGTCTCTGTGCTGGCTCATTTCTCCTTCTTGACAACGCATGTCTCTCTCTATGTGTGCTTTCTGGTCCCTTGCACTCTGTAACTGATTTCCCCAGCTTATGTCTGTAATGGGGCAGTTCTGTTTTGTCGAGTGCTGTAACGCCTCGCTCATATGTAAAAATATTTTGCCTTTCAGTTAATAGAAGTTAGTATTTGCAGAGAAAAAAAAAATGTTTAAGCGACATTAAATTACAAGATCCATTTTTACTCTTGATCTACCAAGACCGAGAGGGATCAAATATTTTTTCACTCTATGTTAGTTTGCATATCACGATATTTGATCCAGAGTAAAAATGGATCTATGCTAGTTTAATTCCCCCCTTTAAATAGGGGCATTCCATGTGAATACCATGGATCAATACCATGTGCCATCTTTATTTTTATTAATACTAATATTAGGGTTAATAATGTTTTTTTTCATGGTATTAATAATAATCTGGCCCATGGTATTTGGCCCATAGGCTTCACCTAAATATAACACATTTTTTTAGTTTTCTTAAATATAAGGTGGCTTATGGAGTAAATATAAAAAATGTTTTATTTATTTACCATGCCTGTCGTTTATTTATATTTTTATTAATTTACTATACCTCTTTTATAAATATGGTATTTGGCCCATAGGATTCAATTAAATAAAACCTCTTTTTTGCGCCTTCTTAAATAGAAAGAGGGTTATGGACTAAATATAGAAAGAGGTTGTATTTATTTACCATACGTATAGTTTATTTATATTTTTATTTATTTACGATACTTTTGAAGTATAAAAAGAGGTTTTATTTATTTACCACACCTCCACTTTATTTATATTTTTATTTATTTACCTCCACTTTATTTTAATTTTTATTTATTTACACTCCTGCGTATTCATAAATATAAGGTGACATATGGAGTAAATATAAAAAAATGTTTTATTTATTTACCATACCTCTCGGTTTATTTATATTTTTATTAATTTACCATACCTCTTTTATAAATATGATATTTGACCCATAGGATTCACTTAAATGAAACCTCATTTTTGAGCCTTCTTAAATAGAAAGAGGGTTATGGACTAAATATAAAAATAGGTTTTATTTATTTATGATACCTCCATTGTATTTATATTTATTGTTATAACTATCATAAATACATTTTCTTGAAAATGAGGGCAAATGGAAGATTGTAACTCCTAATTTCAAGGGCTAAATTTATTTTTTTTACCCTCTCCCTTAAAATAAGGTGGGCTAACCTCCATACCTAATTTTTTTATAAAATAAATTTGAGGCAATTTGTAACAATGTACTATGATAAAAAATATTTGCCTAATAAAAATATAAAACCTCTTAATTTAGCCCAAGGGCGAAAATTCGCCCCTAAAATTTTCCATGAAGATGAGGATATCATCCATATATACAACAATAAAATAATTGGATAAAGGCCACAAGATATCATCCATCAATCTCATGAAAGTTATTGGTGCATTCATCAAACTAAAGGGCATAACCAACCATTTAAAAAGACCCTCCTCGAACTTGAAATTAGTCTTCCATACATCAATTAGTTCTATTGGGACTTTGTGGTAGTCAAATTTTAAATAAATATTATTTAAGTACTAATCCCCCCTGATTTGGTCAAGAAGGTTGTAAATTTGAGGAATTAGGGACTAGTTCTTGATTGTGATTTTGTTCAAGGTGTGATAATCAATGCATAGTTTCTAGGTACCATCTTTCTTCTACATGAGTACAATTAGGCATCCACAAGGTGAGGAACTTGGTTAGATGTTCCTCATTTTATAGAAGAGAGCGGTGATAGATTGGCCCATTGGGTATAGGTGCGTTGGGGGTCAAATCAATTGAATGATTGACTTGATAGTGCATAGGCACCCTGGTGGTTGAGGAGAAGATGACTTTCTAATCTTCCATATCCTTGACCCCTTGCTTTTGCCACGTGGAGGGGCCCTTTGTGGAGGCCATGGATGTGGCCACAATATTATATTTACTTTGAGAGTGAATCAAGAAGAAGACAAATTTCTTGGTCTAGGAGATGACCTTACTATATTTCTTAGCAAATATCAAAGAAACAATAGTAGGTGGAGCCACCTCTGGTATCCTGTATAGTTGTCTAGACAAAGTAATAATAACACTACAATGTCTATACTCATATATAACATGATGCTTCCACAAGTATGGTTGGCCTAAAATAACATCAAAAACTTCAAGGGGAGAAATATCACATAACACCTGATCCTTGAAGGGCTCAATTCCATAGAGAAAGTGACATTGTTGGTTGACACAGAAATATTGCCCTAGGCGGAGACACTCGATGGTGTATGGTTGCGAGTGTGGTGTTGTCAATAGGTCCAACCACTAGATGACCTTTGCTAAATGAGGTTATTTTGACTTTTTTGTATTGACAATGAAATGCAGCAGGGAACCCTCCACCCACATTTGTGAGGGAAAGTGACACTCACCTTCCTCTAGATCTTCAGGCTCAGTTTGCTAGATCTTGGTGGTGATAACAATGACACTAGGTTCAGCATCAATGATTTGCTTCCTCTTTTCTACATTTGATTCTTATTATGAACCTACATATGACTCTAAGGCTTTTAACTCGACCACCAATGACTACCTTGCATGGCATTCTTAAGTTTCATGAGAGGGGCTCTTATGGAACTTGCACCACTTTCCCATGTCTTTCTTCAACTTCCCATTACCATTCTTTGTTTACAACTTAGATGGGTTGTCTGATGGTGGTTCACCCTAGATCTGTCCTTTGCTCTGAAATTTGTGGATGTCCTTGCCCTACTTCTACTATGAGGGATTCACATATCTAAATTCTCACTACTTCTGTTTAAAATTTTGCTTGATTTTGACAATAATTACATCATATCAGTATACTACACCAAGTGAGGAGATGTCCAAGAATTCTATTTTTGTTTGGATGTATCTATGCAGAAAACCATGGTACTTGAGTACTAGATCTCACTTGGAGTCTTGAATACTCAACTTGGTGTGCAATATATGGAAGATGTTTGTGAACTATGGCATTGTTAAGTCCCTCTCCTATCGTACTGTGGTCCATATCTTGTACTAATATTTGTAGATTCCAACAATATAATATTTTTCATTAATATCTTCGCTAAAAGAGTCCTTAGAAGGTGTGACTATAAACAATACAGATTCCTCCATGGTCCTTTGCTCACAGTCAGTCTCCCACCAATCCTTGATGTGGTGGGTGTTAGTTTTTGGTAGCAATAAACATGTGTTCTAGTCTCTATGTTGTCTAAGAGGCTAAGGAACGCGAGACCTCTAAAACCTAGAAAAGGTTTACGAGAAAAGCCTTAAAAAAGTCTCAATTAGATTAATTAACAAATAATTAAATATATCCTAAGTCTAACTTAGGAAAACTAGTTAACTAAATCAAATTAATTGGGGGAAAATGTTTTTCCTCTATAGGCTTCCAGAAAAGTGAGTTAATGGAGTCCATATTATCATAGGCATTGATTGAGAAGTGATTAAGGTCATTGATTGTTCAACAAAATATTATAAGAGAAAGTTGAAGGGGTTTGGATTCCAACATTCCAGTGTCAGAAAGGTATGCCAAGTTTTCGAGCAGGGAGATTGTATTCAACTAGTGCGAGTAGCTAGTTTCCATAGTGTGAGTAGCAGGAGTAGTATTTTGCTTCTAGTTTCTGAAAGGAGGTGAGAATGGCTCTAGGAGGTAGAGGGAGGTAGATCAACTTGAAGGGAGTGAGTCTTAGAGGTTGTTAGAATTAATCTATGTAGGAAGTGCACATTCCAGGTAGATAGTGCAAGTGTCAGAGAGGAGTGTGAGTGGCTTGGACGAGGATAGATCTATTTGCCAAAGGGAAAAGTAATTTCCTAGATATTTTTCAGGTGATATAAATTATATGCCACAACTTTTCCAGTGAATAGGAAACTAATTATAATTCCCAAATTGTTGACAATTAACAATAATAAAACCCTCACTTGTTGAACTAGTTTTCCCTTCAAGGTTTTTCCAAGGACATTTTTCCAAAAATAACAATGTCAAAATTATTGTTTGTGTGCATTATTTTCTGACTTCTAGTGTTTTATTTTCTGCAACATTTTTATTTGTGAAGATTGTAGTAGTGAATTTAGCGATATTTGTCATAAGGTAATTTACAAAAGAAAAATAAATTTCATAACGTAGGAGATAAATGTGTTGTAGCTACAACCATGGAAATTCCACAGGGGCAAGCTTTAAGGAGTTCAACGATAATATTTTCTCTATTGGAAAATTGTGGACTAAAAAATACCCTTCTAGAATATTTAACCATTTATCTAGAGCATCCACGTCTATCTAGCCTTCAAATATAGGAATATCAAAATTAGCTTGTACCTTGAATGGGATGCCACCTCCAACGTTGCCACTTGATTAAGATGCATCGCCTACTATCATCTGTTGAAGGATCTAGGTGAAATTATCCATCATTGAAGGATTTATTGTGCGAGGGCTTCCTCGAGCAATAATTTAATAGGATGTCCTACTCCCTCACATTTCTTTTCTTCTGCCATGGAAGGTCATTGATGTTGGTGAGGATGGTCTTACAGGGGCTCAAGCAGTTCAAGTCCCAACCTTCCTATACCTGGACCACATTAGGGGCACATGCATAAATATAGATAAATAACATATTTAGCTGATACCACTGTCCAAATTTGTGAAGGGAACAGAATGAAATATAGATTTATAACCAAAACATAAAGATAAAATGAACCTTGACTTCTATTGATAAATGGAAAATGTTGAAACTATAAAAATGTACAATGAAATCAAACTAGCTCAAATGGGGGTAGATTATCTCTAAGAAGAGGTGTGACAACTACACACTTTCACTAAAGTGACTTACAATAAGGCTGAAAGCACCCATTTAACATTATAAGCAATGAGGAGATGAAACACCAAAAGGCTTATGGGCCCCACTGGGGTTATTTGGTACATTAAATTCTTGGGGTCATAACTTTTGCATACAATATCTATTTTTCATGCTCGATAGCCTGTTGGAAAGGTCTAGTTGAGAATTACACATTTCAGACCAATCTAGGCTTGCTTACAATTATATCATATGTCCTTACCATGTTAAAGAAACATCATTTAGGGCCTTAAAGTGACCCTAGAAGTTTAGGACCCAAAAAACTATAGAAAAACTACTAATATGGAGAACTGTGCTTTGAGCCAATGGAGTAAGTGGATGAAAATTGATATCCATTTGGATCATTGGTCTTCCTAGTAAAGGGTTTTCAAGGTACATCTTGGTGTTCATGCTAATTCTTTTGTGTTTATATTACCTCTCTCATTATGCTCACTTTTTAATGTGGTATCAAAGCATCAATATACCTAGAATATTTAACAAGAGTGGTCTTTGAGATTGACACTTATGGATTGACATTTGACAAAAGGGAACATTTCACATACATGGTTATTTTTGAGAAAAACCATTTTATAAAGGATGGGATTGAGTGTATTGTAAGAGCCCATCATGTGGAGGTTAACTTGTCTCTTGTTACTAGAGGATAAAATAGAAGGATTGTAAATGCAAGAAATAATTTTGTACTCTTGATTCTGAAAGCTAAGGACGATGATAAATCTAAGGCTCTCAAAAGGTGTGATATTGAACATAAATATGCATACTTATGATTATTTCTAACTATAATGAAGTGTCCTAGGAACCACAAGGATTACCTCCAAGGAGAAAGATACAACATGAGATTCTACTACATCAAGATGTAAATATTCCTAACATTGGCATGTATAGGTTTTCTATGATTGAGAATGAAGAAATCAGGAAGCAAGTTCAAGAATTGCTTAAGAAAGGAATCATATTTCCAAGTACTTCTCCATGTTAATCACCCATTTTGTTGGTACCAAAAAAATATAGTACATGGAGGCTGTGTGTAGATTTATGCGCATTGAACAAAATTATGGTGATAAACCATTACCCTCTTCCTTGTATTAATGATTTGTTAGATTAATTAAAAAACAAAACTTATTTCACTAAGATAGACTTAATAAGTGGTTATCATTATAAGGATTAATGAAGATGATATTTGGATATTTTTTTTCTTTTTTTTAAAGGTTTATTTGAATGACTGGTTATGCCCTTTGGGCTTTGTAATGCTCCCACTACTTCCATGTGGGTTATGAATGGTATATTTAGGCCATTCCAATATGATTTTGTATTAGTATACTTAGATGATATATTATCATCAGTAAAATTTGGAAGATCATGAAAAATGTGTTATAAAGTCTTATATGTTTGACAAAGGAGAAGTTGTGCCTAACAATGTTAAAATGTGAATTTGGGTAGACATTTTTAGTTTATTTTTACTATATAGTAGGGGGTGATTAATTGAAAAATAATCCCTCTAAAGAGGAAGCCATTATAAAGTGGCCTAATCCTAATAATTTAATAGAATTTAGGAGCTTCCAAGATCTATTTAGTATTGGACGAAGCTCATTACTAACTTTTATTTTATTACATCTCCTTTAAATGCTTTCACAAGTACTCAGTAGGTTTTTCAGTTGGGAGGTAAATAATAAAAAACATTTGAAACCTTAAAATAAAGATCAATAAAACTTGATTTCTATAATTTTCCAAATTTACAAGCACCATTTGAGATTGGAATTGATGCAAGTGATTATGCCATGGGAGCATATTAATACAAAGGAGGAAACTAGTTTGTTGCCATTTCATCAGACCTTTGCAGTTGTAGTAAGAAATTATCTTACTTTTGAGAAAGAATTTTGTGCGTTAGTTCATATATGGAAAAATTAGGAACACTAATTGATGGGGAAAGGGGACAACCATCCATACAGACCATCAACCCTTGCAATATCTCCAATTACAATCCAAGCTACAACAATCATGCCATTTTCAATGGATGAGATTTTTGCAATAATTACATTTTTCCATTAGGTATAAAAAAGGTATATGGAAAAAAGTTATTGATGCTATCTAGACCTTCCACTAATGCAACAATTGTTTTATATCATAGTTAATTAGCTCATGAAATTTACATTGAACAATATGCTAAAGATGAATATTTTAAGCACGTTTATGAAACAAATATATGGTACCTCTTAGCACTCTGTAATTTCTTAAGGATGTGAAAGAAATTGTAGAGGTAACCACAGAACCAATTTAGAAACTGGGAATCTAGCCTTCTAGTTTCATAGAGGGATCTCTCTTTATGATTTAGCTTTGTTTGACTAATGTATTAGGCTAGCTATTAAGTTCAGGTTTGGGTTTTTTGTGTTGTTGGGTTGAAACTAGGAAGAAAGGCCATTGGGAAAATGGAGTCACAGGTTTGAGGTGATCAAATACATAGTTTACAAGATAAACTTATAGGGCAAGTTAGGAAAATTCACTGGATCCTTTAAGATCTGTGGTGTGAAGGAGAGGAAAAAAATTAGAAATCCAATTAAAAACAGAGCAGTTAAGAATTCTGATTTTATTCTTCAGTGGAAAACATAAAAATTATTCTTAATTCAGAGACAGAGTGTACATTCAAACAAATTATGTTCTTTATCTTCTTAGAATAATTCATATTCTAGAATCACATATGAGAAACAAAAGAAAACAAAATGACAAAGAGAGAGGCACTTCACCAATAAAAATGACACAAGAATCCTGCAATGATTGCACTGTATTACCGAAAGTCTGATCAATGGTGACTTTCTGAGCTTCTTTACAGTACAATTTCTTTTCTTCAAACAAGTCCCAACACCTAAAACTTCAATTGATGAAGTATTTATACAAATTCTTCACAAAATATATTGACGGAAAATATCAAGATTTATTACAAATATCTAAAAACTATGTTAAAAAAATAGGACTAAAATATAGGACATTCAAAACTAATGAATCTTCTTGGCACTATCTTTAAGGATTGCTGGTGATAATGAACTAAAATTTGAATTTGATAGCAAGTCTTATTTGATGAGGTGGCATCCAAGTCACTAACTTCCCATGAGTTTTTCTTTCATGAAATTCAACAAAATATGGTCCAATGATCCCTTTGAATATTTCAACCCATGATAGATGTGAAAAAATAGAGAGATTATTTGTAGAGGAGGATGTTACCAACAAAAACCTCTTTCATTTTGTGAAAATTCATTTTCATCTTTTTGGAAACCACATTTGAAAACAATGATTTAAAACAGGAAATTTCTGGAAAATATGCCTTCAAAGATTCATGCGAATATCCTAAACATAATAGTTGTTAGAATAATGAGACATGATTTTTTAAATGGGTCCATTTTCAACAAAAACCTCTTTAAATTTTGAGAAATTCATTCTTATTTTTTTGGAAACCATGCTCAGAATCATTGTGTTGTATAGGAAAAACCATAGTTTCAACTGTTTAATTTTCAAACTTGGTGCTGACTTTAATTTGCCAAAATTCACTATTGATATGGCGGGAGTGGGATGGAATGGATATATGACATGGAAGTGGGAGGTGACATGGAGGTGTGGGATAATGTGGAGGCACATGGTTGGTGGAGATAGTTGACGTGTGAGCACAGAAGGAAGGCGCAAGAATGGAGCGGTAAGCAAGAGCATAGGTACGTGGAAGTAGGGGAGTGGATGTGATGGGAGAATAGGAGTTGAGGGGATTCAGAGACATGGAGGGTAAAATGAAGTGTAGGGAGTTTATATTTATTAGTGGGATATAGAAGATAGTTGTTTTCTGTTTGGGGGGGGAGGGGGGTAGGCGGTAAGGGGTATTGAGTGCGAAGGGGGGGTGCGCAATGATGAGCAGTTGCCACTGAGCATGAGGCAATGTAAAGCGAACCCATTTTTCAGACGCCCTACTGATAATGGTAAAATGAACTGGGGGTCCAAAATAGATCCCCCGCCATTGATCCGAGCGGGGTAGATCGTGGCGGTTGAAACATGCACCCTTTATACTGCAAGCCGACAAATTAAATTTTGTCTTTTTGGACTTTATAATAAAACCCAAACTTTAGTGCCAAGCACCTTATTACATATTGTTAATCGTGTTTAAATGACACAATTAATTATTATAACCAGGGTTACTATTATAAAACACATCTAATTAACACTAAGGGTGCATTTTGTCTTGCAAGCCCCTTATTTAGTTTACTATTTTTTTTTGGAAACAATTTGTAGAATACAATATTATTTACAATTCCATCAACTGAAAGATAATATCCAATCATCATTTGATCCTATGAATCATAGGACCCTAACAGTGGCTCCAACTGGGGATGGCATCCTCCCAGTGAGGTGTCAAAGAACACCGTAGACTGGTAACCTGATCCGTTAGGCCGAACCCAAGCCTGGAACATGCTCTTCCATGAAACCACTACAACTAAAAACCAAGTGATCATTTGTTCTAATCCTCAAACATAATCAAATCCATTCATCAAGTTGTAATCTGAACTATATACTGCAAACTTAAAAAATGTGAGTAAAAAAAATTCTTTGAGATTTGAGCTTATTGGAACACACCCACCTACCCTACACTACTAAGAAGCTTCTGAATCAAATGAGACAAAAATGCCAATGAAGCTAGTCAAGTAGTTGTAGAAATAAGTAGACTACTTGACTATGCGTTAACACAATCAAAGTTGGAATACGTAGTAACAATGGCAACAGATGATGGATCTGGTTCTCATAGTAAAAACATGATTGAAAACATAAGCTGAAAAGACCCTTCATGTAGTTCGCTACGAAATCAATAAAGACATGATCTATTAGTTGATCCTCCAGGTATTCAATGACAAGTTTAACATCACTGAGTTTTCGAGTTGTATCCTCAATGTTAAACCATGATTTTAATTGTATAGTGTCAGTCTTGTGTTAAAAAACATAACATTTATCAATCTGAAAATCAAACGGTAGTACAATCTCCTCTCATTTTGGCAAAGAAATATTTTCAAAGCACTGTGTCGGATCTTTGAAACTATAGGACTGAATTTGAGTATTTAATAGTTAAATATCCTTCTCAATTCTTTCAGCAAATGACTAAAAAAAACAAACTTTAATTTTAGACGAAAATTTGCATGATTTCAAACAATAAAGCACGATCATTGAAAAAACTTCATCAATTTGATAATTTGCAAACTCATCCCAGAATTCTTTTAAAGTTTCAATAAAAAGAGAAACTTTTACATATCCTAACATTGTGACTAATGCGGCAACCAATTGTGCAATTTAAGCTCTGGATTCTTCAGTTAGTGGAGTCGCCATGAAAGCTTTGAGCTCCAGATTCTTGAACATGGAATCACCAAGTGAATGTTTCATCCTTCATATGTCTGACTATTGTCCACCACCAACAATGAGATCTAAAATTTGATAATCTTTCCTCGGGAAGATGAAACCGTTCATCCCTAGTGGAGTCGCCATCTCTTCCTGTTCGTCCATTTCAGGTATGAAATATATTTCAAGTACATGGAAATTAGATTCTACCATCAATGTTTCCAATCCTTGACCTTTAATAAGCTTGGTAGGCTTGATTTCAAGATCATATTCCAACATAACAACAATCCACTTGCTTCTTTTTCCATCAGGATTTGTTTGTGTCAAAATATGTTTTAGAATATCATTAGGGACATATGAAATTATATGGGAGTGTAAAATGTAGACTCTAAAGTCCTTTAGTGCTTTTACCAAGGCAAAAACCTGTTTCTCCATTATATTGCATTTCAATGAAGCATCCCTTAAAGCCCTACTAAAGAAAGCTATTGGTTTCTCATGTCCTTCAATGTTATTTTGTAATAAAACAACTGCAATAGTGTGATTAGATGCAAAAGGAAACAACATAAAATCTTTGGTTAAATTTGGACTAATCAATACAGGAGCAATCGTTAGAGCTAGTTTTGCTTTGTTGAAATATTTTTTGGCTTCAGAGTTCCATTTTATTTCAGAATCCTTTGTAAGCATATTCATGATGGATCTTAGTATTTCTGCTAAATTAGGAATAAATCTCTTGAAGAAATTAATCCTCCCAATGAAGGACTAAACTTCTTTCTTATTCCTGGGGAGGTCAATTTTGAGGATAACTTCAAATCTGCTAGGATCAATTCTAATGCCTTCTTTGGAAATAATGTGGCCTAGAATTTTTCCCTCTTCCAAACCAAACAATGTTTTTCTTGGGGTTCAGTGAGATGCCAAATTTCCTACATTTTTCAAAGACTCTTCTTAAATGTAACAAGTTTTCCTCCCCAGTCTTTGAAAATAAAGTGATGTCATCCAGATAAATGAAAATGAACCTGCCAAATTCATCAGCAAAAGAAAAATCAATTTCCCCTTGGAAGGTGGCTCCAACATTCATCAGACCAAAAAGCATATTTACATACATAAAGGTACCCCATGGTGTAGTAAATGTTCTCTTTTGTTGGTCAGCAGGGTGAACTAGGACCTAGGTATAACCTGAAAATCCATCTAGTAAAGAGATCCTACTTGACCCAACAACCTTTTGTAATATATGATCCATTTTTGGGAGGGGGTAGTTGTCTTTAAAAGAGGCTTTATTCAAGTTTCATAAGTCTACACACAACCTAATTTCTCTTGTTTTCTTCCTTGTAGGTACTAGGTTTGAGACCTACTTAGAAAATCTAAGAGGTACAATAATTTTGGCATCGTATAGCTTCTTAACTTCCTTTTCTATTAGAGGAAATAGGAGTGGATTAACCCTTATTATCTTTTGTTTAAAAGGTTTATGATCTTCTTTAAGGGGAATAGTATGTTGAATGATGTTGGTGTCATAGGATTTCAAGTCCTCGTAACTCCAGGAAAAAATATCAGAAAATTCTTTCAAAAGTGCAATGTATCTCGGTTTTTCATTAGGAGGCAAGGATTTGGATAATTTATTAATCTTAGGGCTCTCTACAGTCCCTATGTTTCATTCCTCTATCCCAGCCTTTGATGGTTCTATTTTGGGCTTTTTTTCTACATCATGAAATCAAATAACTCTTCTAAGGGATAACCCTCTAGGCAAAACATTATCCTTTAATTGCAAAATTTCTAACTCTTCTTGATCTTGATCTAATTCATTCAATTCTACTTATTCATCATCTTATCTACATTATTATATACATCACAATCTATGTCTATATTGGCACACTCGAATTCATACTTTGACTGCAAAAAAATTTCAATCTGTTCATCATTACCAAAAACTTGCTAGTACCTGATATTATCTGGAACAACTGGTTTTTTCTTAACTTCAACTGTGAACTGGTGACTTGGGTGATAAGGCATTTTTCAAGTGCTGGCCGAAGCAGCCTGACCATTAGCTATGATATTTTGACCTCTTGGAATAATAATTAACTCATACTCAACAAAAGTTCAAGGAAATCTAGAACAACATTCCTATAAGCCCTTAACCTTGGATGTTTAGTTGATTATCCCCCTTTGATTTTTTTAATTATAATTCTAGAATCTCCATGAACTAAAATTTTTTGGCACCTAATTTTTTCAAAAGTTGCAGTCCTAGGATTAAGGCTTCATACTTAGCTATATTATTGCTACATTGAAAATTCAGTTTATATGAATTTCCTTTGACTTTTCTAGTTTGTGAATTGAAAACCCACACACCAGCCTCTGATCTTTCCTTGCTTATATCTCCATCAAAATCCATGTTCCATAAAGCTTCTCCCTCTGGATTTTCTCCTTCAATATTAAATTTTATTATTTTTGTATTACTGACTTCAACTTCTGAGGGTGAAACTTCATTTTCTACACAATCATCATTGTATAGGACAAAAGAGTCTATGCCTGAAAGTACTAAATAGAGGGTATAATTATTAGGCTTATCTTCACTCTTGACCGTGTACTTCATGAGTGTTTCCCTATAAATTCTTCTAGGTTGGCCAAACACAGGAAAGATGGCATAAGTCATATCCATCTACAAAGTGCCTTACATCATCCCCCCATGATTTAGACAATAGCATCCCATATTTTGGAGGTAGTTCAACTACTAAGATGCCCATGAATAGTCTCTTAGTAGGTATTTGAACTAGAGTGACACATAAATATTTTATCAGACCAAGACATCTTACTTTGTTTGAATCAAAAGAATACAAGTCCTTGTATGGTCTGGTGATGTCTAAGCCTAATTTCTCCATGATTTCTTTGGGAATCAAATTGTGATATGCTCTAGAGTCAAGCATTGTATTGTGTAAAATTTTATCATGGATGTTTAAGCTTATGTAAAAAGGTGGAATAGCGCCATCTTGAGGCTTACCCTCAACTTCAAGTCTAAACAAGATTTCAGGATGGTCATCAGTCAAATTGACTATGTCTGACCCTTCTCCTATTTTCAAAGCTTTCATGACTTGATTCTTGTATACATTTTTGGTCATCAATTATGTTAAAGGGATGGGGATATTTACCTTAGCCAATTCAGTTTCCATATTAAAAGATGTCTGATATATATCACTTTCATTGACATTTAGATCAGGTTTTTTTATGAATTTCTTTTTTAGAATCAGGTTTTGGTTGACTAGAGGAAGGGGCACCATTTTTAGTTTTACTTGACGAAGTTCCAATAGCTTTTTTTCTTCTTAAGTTGTGTTTTTTATGTACCTCCATAATGGCATTTTGATATCCTTGTTTATAATCTTCTTATTCTAATGGGATCTCTTCTAGTTGAGAGAGAAAAAATTGGTCTTTCTCCTCTTTGGTCCAGAATATGTGATCTATCTCACTTTCTTCGAATATTTTTATTTGATTTTCTTCTAGTTCTTCAGACAATTCAAGTTCTTCATCAGTGTAATTTTCCTGAAATGGAGGTCTTGTTGGTTGCTGATCACCAGGGCCTTTATGTTCCCTTTGTTTAATCTATGGTGGATTTCTCCTAAAGTTGGAGTTTCAATTTTGAGCTCCTCCCTGGGTTCTCTAGGGGGTGTTCTATCTAACACTGTCATCTTTTCCATCATTTTTTCCATAGCTTTAACTATATTATCTAGTTTCGAATATGATGAAGAGGAGGTAGATTCCTCCTTTATAGTGACCCTTCTCTCTATTTCAATTTATCTCTTTTGGCTAATAAACTAACCTCTACCTTAACAACATTACTTTGCATCTGTTCAAGGGTGGTTAGGTTTCTTTGTCTTAACGAATATGCCATGTCTACATCGAATCCTTCTGGGAAATGAATAAGGGTTAATCTTGGTGGGGGTTTTATAGAAGCTATAATGGAATTATAGACACAGTTAAACCTATCACAATAATCTTCAACAATATCATTTGGAGTCCTCTTTAAGTTTTTTTATTAATTTAGAATTTGAAGGGGATTATTTTTAGTTTCCCATATAGTAAGAAAGCTTTGGTGAAATTGAGGTAAATAAACTATGATCCCAGTTGGTAATGCCCTATACCACTTCTTAACATCTCCCATTAAACTCTGAGAAAAATCATAATTTTAACATCATCATCATTGAATTTTTTTAAGTCAAAGAAGTCATTCATTCTATCAATATGTTGTGGTGCTATCACAGAACCTGTACCATCAAATTGTGGCAATATATGAGAATAGTTCTACGGCATAGTATTTAAAGGTGCTTGTAATGCCAAAGGATCATATCTACCTACCATGGCTAGTATGTGAGGTACAAAAGAAGCTAAAACAAGTATGGGAATGGAAGATATGAAATGAGGTGTAATAACAGTTTGTTGTGTAGATGCAGGGATGGTAGTGGAAATTGTTGAAGAGATGGAGCTAGTGGAAAAAAGATGTAAAGATTGTGTGATGGGGAAGGAAAAAATAAATGATAGGGATGAAAGTTCAACTGATTGCTAGATGTAGGCTTTATGGATAGCTTGGTCTAGGTTTGTCACTAGGTCTTCTAACTTTTCAAACTGTTGGAGAGCTTGTTTGTCAAAATCCTAGTCTACGGACTGATGTTCAGATATGTATGGTCTTAACGCCAACTCATCAATGACAGTTTTAGTTGAAAAGCTTTGAGATTTGGATCTAAACAAACTAAGTTCAAAGGGTAGATCAAATTGAATATTTTCTATGGTAACAAACCTCTCTAGAAAAGAATTGGCTCTTGGAAGAGGACTGTTACTCCCTTAACTTTTGGTCAAAATTTTATTCCTTATCAATTTCTCAGGATTATCTAGGATATTGGGAGGATTCAGATCTGGATATGCTCTAGTATGAATCATTTTAGGAGCCAAACCTATTACGAAATATGTATAGTTGTCAAACTTTATACAATCTTATGAACAAAAGAGAGTCTTAGCTCAGATTTTAGAAATGGAAATTTTAATCACTGAGATGAATTATATTTTTTGGGAAACTTAAATATGAATCAAATTTGTTTGGTCCCCAGTGGAGTCACCAAAATGTTAGCACTTTTTAATTTCTTAAGGATGTGAAATAAATTGTAGAGGTAACCACAAAGCCACTTTGGAAACTGGGAATCTAGCTCTTCCAGTTTCAGAGAGGGATCTCTCTTTATGATTTAACTTTGTTTGACTAATGTGTTAGGCTGGCTATCAATTTCAGGTTTGGGTTTTTTGTGTTGTTGGGTTGAAACTAGGAAGAAAGGCCATTGGGAAAGTGGAGTCGCAGGTTTGAGGTGATCAAATACATAGTTTACAGGCTAAATTTACAAGGCAAGTTAGGAAAATTCACTTTATCCTTTAAGATCTATGGTGTGAAGGAGAGGAAAAGATTTAGAAATCCAATTAAAAATAGAGCAGTTAAGAATTCTGATTTTAATCTTCAATGCAAAAAATAAAAAATATTCTTAAGCCAAAGACAGAGTGTACATTCAAAAAAAATGTTTTCTTTATCTTCTTGGAATAATTCATATTTTTTCATCACATATGAGAAACAAAAGAAAACAAATTGACAAACAGAGATGCACTTCACCAATAAAAATGACACAAGAATCTTGTAATGATTGTAGTGTATTACTGAAAGTTTGATCAATGGTGGCTCTCCGAGCTTTTTTACAATACAATTCCTTTTCTTCAAACATGTCCCAACACATATTACTTCAATTGATGAAGTATTTATACAAATTATTCACAAAATATCTTGATAGAAAATATCAAGATTTATTACAAATATATGAAATTTGTGTTACAAAAATAGGACTAAAATATAGGACATTGAAAACTAATGATTTTGCTTGGCACTATATTTGAGGATATCTTGTGACAAGGAACAAAAATTCGAATTGGATAGCAAGTCTTATTTGATGAGGTGGCATCCAAGTGACTAACTACCCATGAGATATTTCCTCATAAAATTCTGAAAAATAGGGTCTAGTGATCTGTTTGAATATCTCAACGCCTGATAGATGTGAAAAAAATGATAAACATTTTGTATAGGAGGATGTTACCAACAAAAACCTCTTTCATTTTTTGAAAATTAATTTTCATCTATTCTGAAACCACATTTGAAAACAGTGACTTAAAATAGGAAATTTCTGGAAAATATTCCTTCAAATATTCATGGTTATCTCAAAAACCATAATAGATGTGAGAAAAATGAGACATCATTTTTTAAATGGTTCTATTCTAGACAAAAACCTCTTTCAGTTTTGAGAATTTTTTTCTTATTTTTTTTTAAACCATGCTCGAAATCACTATTTTGTATACGAAAAACCATAGTTTTAACTGATTATTTTTCCAACTCGGTGCTAATTTTAATTTGACAACATTCACTATTGATTTGGCGGGAGTGGGATGGAATGGATATATGACGTGGAAGCGGTTGGTGACGTGGAGGTCAGGGATAATGTGGAGGCACATGGTTGGTGGAGATATTTGGCATGTGAGTGCAGAAGGAAGGCGTGGGAATGGAGTGGTAAAGCAAGAGCGGAGGTACGTGGCAGTAGGGGAGTGGATGTGATGGGAGAATAGGAGTTGATGGGATTTAGAGAATTGGCATGTAGAATTAAGTGGTGGGATTTTATATTTATTAGTGGGAGATAGGAGATAGTGGTCTTTGGAAGCAGGTAGGCGGTAAGGGGGATTGAGCGGGCATGTGTGAAATGATGAGCACCTGCCACTTAATGCGGGGTCGAGGAAAGTGAACCCACTTTTCAGACCCACTTGCTGATAATGGTAAAATGGAGTAGTGGGTCTGAAATCAATCCTGTGCCAGTGATCCATGTGGGGTAGATCGTGGCAGTTGAAACATGCACCCTTTATACCACAACCCAACAAATTAATTTTTGTCTTTATAGACTTTATAATAAAACCCAAACTTTAGTGCCAAGCACCTTATTACAATTTTTTAATCATGTTTAAATCACACGATTAATTAGTATAAGCACGATTACTATTCTAAAACATATCTAATTAATCCTAAGGGTGCATTTTGTCTTGCAAGCCCCTTATTTAGTTTTTCTACTTTTTCTTGGAAATAATTTGAAGAATACAATATTATTTACAATTCTATCAACTGAAAGATAATAGGCAATCATAATTTGATCCTATGAATCATAGGACCCTAACAGTACCAAATTGGAACAATTATATTATCATGTACATGAAAAATTGTTATATCATCTTGGTAAATTATATATTCCAAAAGATGAAAGAATGAATGTAATTAGAGAAGCACATACTTCTCTCTTTTTTGGTCATTTTAATATAGGAAAAATAATAGCTTAATTAAAATGCTATTGTTATTGGCCTAAGATGTATAAAACTATGTCCATATATGTGAAACAATGTGTGATTTTCCACTACTAAACCAAATAACAAAAATTTTGGTTTGAGTATGCCACTAGTGTCAAGTGGACTCACATAGGCTCTGGGTAGATGCCAAACATTAGGTTCCATGAGAGGACATGATAATATTTGTTTCCATGGGAAAGTGTGTGAATGGATTTTGTAGGTGGTTCGTGTCTGTCTAGGAAAGGTCATGAATATCTATCTATTGTTGTGAACAAAGTTAGAAAAATTTGTGTTTTAGTGCCTTGTGAGAAATAAATGACAAGAGTAGGGACTACACATTTGTTCTTCCGATATATTTGGGTTCATTTTTGTGTGCCCACATCCATTGCATCAAATCAAGACTCCCACTTTCTTGGGTAATTTTGTGATCCAGGTGGATGTTGGTGGCCACCCACCTATCCCATTTGGACCCCCACAATTGTCTCTTTCAGTTTTTTTCAGTTTCCTAAATTGTAGCACAATTTACTATTTTTAGCAGTTTTTCGAGTCCTGAACTTCTGGAGCTGTTTTGAGGCCCTAAATGACTTTTTTTGGGAAATCTGGGGGCAACATGGTCCCACGTACCAATGTTGCCCTTCCCAAAGTGGTGTTTCTCACATAAATCTTTTGAATGAGCTATCGTACGCGTCAAACGAAGATCATATGCCAAAGTTACGACCCCGAGAAATTGATGTACCAATTTACCCAAATGGGGTCCACAATTTTGCGTTTCATCTTCTAGGGTTAGGTTTTGGGATGTGAAGGGTTTTCCATTGTTTCTCAACAATAAATAGGCCTTCGAGCCTCACTGTAACACAGTTCAGAGGCATGTAGCCACCACATCTCTTCTCAGAGATAAGCTACCATCGCCCTAGCTAGTTTATTTCCAACTGTATTTGTAAGCATATTTCAGTATTTTCCATTAATGAAATGAAGCATTATTTCCACTGCATCTTTTTGTATATGGTTATCTCTATATTTTGTTGCGTTCCTGTTTAAATCTGGATCATTTTGGTCAACTTTGTGGGAGACACTAAGCTTAAGAAGAGCATGACTATTCATCCATATAACAATGGAAAAATGGAAGTGGTCAATAGGATATTGTTACACTTACATCAAATATATTGTAATACACGTCATTTTAAGATTTGGGATAAACAATTATACTATGTACAACATGCCTATAACCATGACATACATTCTTCTACACAAAGGTCTTCTTTTAAAATGTGTATTCGATATTTTCCTAAGACTCCTTTGTATTTCACTTTCATGCATAATTCAATGGTACATGGATGAAATGACACAAACCAAGGCAATAATTTCATCCATAATATCCAATTATTTCATCAATTCATACATGAACAATTAGAAAAGAGCCAAGCTAAGTGTAAGGTTAGACATGACAAGCATTGGGTTGATCATCACCTTCAAGTTGGTGATCAAGTTTTCTTATACATTAGAAACTAATGCATTAAAGGTGAAGGTAATACTCAAGCCAATTAAATATGTACCATTTAAAATTTTGGAAAATATTGGTGATGATGCCTTTCAATTGAAGTTACCTTCATGTAGGTAAATTTATTTTGTGGTTAGTGTTGAAAAATTGAAACTATATGAACCTCCTATAATCATGGATGAACATGAGAATGTTCAATTTCATTTTATTGATGGTTTTGCATTTAAATATCTTAATGAGATGCAAGAATATTCTATTGTTGCTAAGATGGTGAAGACTTTGTGAAGACGTGATGTGGAACACCTTCGTGTGAAAGCTATTTTAGAACTTTCACATGTCAACCTCAATGAATTGTGTTCAATGCATCTATTTTCAATATATATGCATACTTGACATTGGAAATATTCTTATGTTTATATTTGTTGGGTGTGGAGCCTGATTATCTTCTTTATTCAGAGGTATCACTGCATTGGACCCTAGTTCATAATGTGGCGGCAATGCTGCCCGTAATATTTGCACTGCAAGGGTGGTCTAAGGGGGGGTGGCTGCGATATTTGGGAGTCCCCCTTGACGGGGGATCGGGGGTAACGCCCCTAAAGCTAAAAATAGATGTAAAAATGCCTTGTAAAATGTTGTAATTTCATAGTCAATTTGGGTCGTTCATTAGACAAAGACCTGACAGTAGAAGTTATGTTAAATTTAGGGGTTTTTGCCCTAGAAGGCAACCCCTCGCTATGTATGAGGGAATTTTATTGCGTCTATGTAGACCTATATTTTGAGTGATAAAGCGAGAGGAGATTGTGTGAGCGTGAAGAGGGCATTACAAAAGATCTATTGTAGGTTGTATCTCTTCAGTTTGTTGGATAATATAAAAGGAAGGACTGGTTGTTTCTTTCTGGACGTAGCCCACATTGGGTGAACCACATATATCTGTGTCTCTCTTGTTTTATGTGTTTTCTGTGTTTATATTTATGTAGTATTTTTTATGTGTTCCATTTCCTGTAATATATAATTTTCTAACAACTAGTATCAGCGCCGAAGGTCTATTTGGCTGATAAAGGCGTAGGAGAAAGGGGTTCCTGGTTCAAGTGGGAGTAATGGTGGAAGATGGTAGGTTTATGGTTGAAAAATTTAACGGCCAAAACTACCAGCTATGGAAGATGTAGATGGAATATTATTTGTACCAGAAAGATATGTACCAAATATTAAGCAGAAAGACAAAGAAGCCGATGAGTATAACAGACACAAAAATGGGATATTCTTAACAGAAAGGCACTTGGAACAATATGGTTGTGCCTAGTTGTGTCGGTAGCCTTTAATATTTCAAAGAAACTGACAATAGAGGGTTTAATGTTGGCATTGGCTAAACTATATGAAAAAACCTCAACCTCAAATAAGGTATTTCTTATGAAGCATTTATTTAATATGAAGATGTCAGAAGGTGGATCTGTTACTGATCATTTAAATGAATTTAATACAGTTACTAGCCAGTTAAGTTTTGTAGGGGTAACTTTTGATGATGAAGTTAGGGCTTTGTTATTTTGTGCTCATTGCCAGAAATTTGGAATGTCTTAGTTATGGCCATTAGTAATTTTGTCTTTGTATCTAGTACTTTAAAGTTTGATGATGTTGTCGGTGCAATCCTTAGTGAGGAAATGTGATGGAAAATCTCTCGTGAGACATCAGGTAATGCTTTGACTACAGAGACTAGGGGAAGAAAAATGGAAAGAGGAAAGAGCCTAGGATATCACAGTAAGTCAAGTGAAGGAAGATCTAAGTCCAGATTGGGGATAGTGTGCTAGAAATGCGGGAAGAAAGGACACCTGAAGAAAGACTACAAGTCTCGGTAGGGAAAATAAGGAGACACACAACAAGAAAAGAATCATGAAGTGAATGTGACACGTGATGTGTTGCAAGATGCTTTGATTCTTTCATTAGAAAATATTATTGATGCCTGAGTGGTAGATTTGGGGGCCTCATTCCATGCCACACCTGATAAGAAACATTTGCATGATTATGTTCAAGGAGATTTTGGACAGATCCGAATGGGTGATAATAAACCCTGTAAAATCATTGGAATGGGTACAATTTTCATAAAACAACGGAATGGAAATCAGTGGCTATTGAAGGTGGTATGGCATGTTCCAGATCTAAAGAAAATCTAATTGCAATAGGGCAGTTGGGACATGAAGGTTGTGTGACTACTTTTATACATAAAACCAAGAAGGTCAGTAAAGGATCCCTGGTAATAGCAAAAGGAAAAAAGGTTGGTACATTGTATTTATGCAATGGTATTTATAATTCTGTTAATGCTTTAACCTCTACAAGAGAAGATATGACACTGTAACATCATAAGCTTGGGAAAATGAGTGAGAAGGGGATGCAGATTCTTCACTCAAGAAATTTCTTGCCAAGTTTGAAGCATGTTGATTTAAAATTCTATGAGAATTGTGTTTATGGAAAACATAAGAGAGTCAAATTCCTCAGAGTTGGGAAAGAAAAGAAGAGAGAAAAATTAGAGCTTGTGCATACAGATGTATGGGGACCTACTCAGGTATCATCTCTCATTGACTCTCATTATTATGTTACTTTTATTGATGATGCAACTAGAAAAACCTGAACTTATTACATTCGAAATAAATTTGATGTATTTTATACTTTCAAGAAATGGAAAGCTTTGGTTGAAAATGAGACATGAAAAAGGTTGAAGTGTCTCAGATCAGACAATGGAGTTGAATATTGCAACAAAGGGTTTGATAGGTACTATTCAGAGAATGGAATTTGCAGAGAGAAGACAGTTCCAGGAACACCACAAGAAAATGGTGTGTTAGAAAGGATGAACAAGATAATAATGGAGCATGCAAGATGCATGAGATTGCATGCAAGATTGCCTTTACAATTTTGGGTAGATGTTGTAGATATTTTTGTTTATCTAATAAACAAAGGGCCTTCAAGTTCCTTGGATGGTGGTATTCCAGAGGAGACATGGACATGTAAAAGGGTAAACTACTCATCTTTAAATACTTTTGGCTGTGAAGCCTTTGTCTACATTAATAAAGAAAATAGAACAATGCTTGAGGCAAAATCAAAGAAATGTACCTTTATTGGATATGGTGTTAATGATTTTGGTTATCGCTTTTATGATTATGAAAAACACAAAATTATTAGGAGAAGATATGTCATATTCAATGAAAATGTCTTGTATAAGGATCAGATGCAGGAAAAAGAAAATAGAGAATACACAAACCTTGATGACATCACAGAAAAAGTGAAGGTGCCTAAAAATCATAATGATCACTAGCTAGAACAACAACAACAACCACAATAGAAAAAAGCACCTCAAACACCTAAAAGTGGTGTTAGAAGATCTACCAGGATAAGTAGAACCCTTAAATGATACTCTCCTTCATTATATTATGTATTGTTGACTGATTCTGGTGAACCAAAATGTTATGAAGAAGCAGTGCAAGTAGAAACCAAGAAGAAGTGGGAGCAAGCCATGAAAGAAGAGATGGACTCCTCAACACATAACCAGACTTGGGACTTAGTCAAGTTGCTTGCAAGTAAAACAAAATTGCAGAATAAATGGGTTTACAGGTTGAAGGAAGAAGATGGAGGTAGAAAAGGGTATAAAGCTAGACTTTTGGTGAAGGGGTTTGCACAGAAAAAGGGTATAGACTTTGATGAGATATTTTCTCCTATTTTTAAAATGACTTCAATCAGAACTATTTTAACTCTAGCAGCAGCTGAAGATTTGCATCTTGAGAAGTTGGATGTAAAGACAAACTTTCCCCATGTCGATTTGGAGGAAGAAATATATATGCAACAGCCACGAGGATATGAGGTAAAAGGGAAGGAGAAATTAGTGTGTAAGTTGAAGAAGATCTTGTATGGATTAAAACAGGCTCCAAGGAAGTGGTATCTAAAATTTGATAAGTTTATGTCTGAAGAATGTTATACCAAATTGTTATCAGGAAAACTAGTATCCATTCAGAGCTGCTAGTCCCACTAATATGGGTAGATATCTTAGAAACAAACAAACTAAAGTTACTTGCGTTTTCCTTTATGAGAAATAGATGAGAGAGAAGCAGAGATTACCAACCTCAGTCTTCTGCTTGGCTCCTTGTTTGTTTCCTCTCCCCTTTGATAGATCTTTGTCTCTCCTTCCTCACTTGTCCCGCTTCAAAGAACACCTATAGAGTTAAAGCAACATAATACCATCAAAGCATAGAGATCTATAATCATAAACAATATAGGATCATATATATATTGACCATAAAAATGCATATATCAATTCAATATTCAAAGACATACAAGAATATGGAGGAAAACTCAAATAGCTTTATTGATAAAAGTAGTAGAAGAGAGGATTACAACCCATTGATCTGACCCAGTGCCATCCTCCCAGCATGAAATCCCTTCTTCACCTCATGAAAAGCTATATCACCCAACATTATGATGTTCCACAGAGAAACCAACAACACTTCCTTACAAGATGTAAAATTCCAGCCTCTGGATCTCTAGGATGAGGGATCCATATATAGATGTTTGCAGGTGGGTGAGTCAGCTTCTGGGTTTTTGATTAGTGTCATTTCTCTGATAGTTCTCAATTCCACTTGGAGATTTCATGATCTCTTACTCATCCTTGGGCTAATTTAGAGAGGCGAGTGTCACAGGAGAAGTTTCTGGAAGATTCCATGATCATCCACCTTGCAAATTGTCTCTACCATTTGTCTACTCTCACCCATCGCACCCCATAGATGGGCTTTTCAGTATGCATCGCACCCCCCATGTACATTAGGAGTAGGTGAGATGGTCCAATTTTGACCATGGAGTAGGTGAGATGGTCCAATTTTGACCAGTTCTGAGTAGTTTTTCATGGAGAACTTCTGGGAGATGATGTAATCGCTAACCTTGTTCCTTTAGGGTATGAAACAACACTTTTAGGGACTTAGAATCCCTTGGTTTATGAACATATAAGATTAGGGTTGTAGTGCCCAAATATGTCTATAACACAGATGTCACTCTAATCATTGTGTTTATCTCAAAAGGCAAAATGATGGCAGCTATATTATATTGTTATTGTATGTAGATGACATGCTTGTTACAGGTTCTAACATGCAGGAAATAAATGCGCTCAAAAGAAAATTGGCAAACTCATTTGCAATGAAGGATTTGGGTGCTGCAAAACAAATCTTTGGTGCTAGAATAACTAGATAAAGGAAGAATTGAAAATTAACATTGTCTTAGAGTGAGTACATAGAAAATGTGTTGAAAATATTTAAAATGCAAAATGCAAAACTAGTTAGTATACCTTTGGTTAGCCATTTCAAACTAAGTAAGGAGGTGTGTCCCAAGACTCATGAAGAAATGGCTTATATGTCTAAAGTTCCATATGCATCAGCAGTTGGAAGCTTAATATATGCAATGGTCTGCACAAGGCCTGATATTGCACATGTAATGGGAGTTGTAAGTAGGTACATGAAAAATACAAGAAAAGAACATTGGATGGCAATGAAGTGGATTCTCATGTATTTGAAAGGTAACAAAAATCAAGAATTATGCTTTGGTGGTTCAAACATTGCTCTACGGGGATATGTTGATGCAGATATGGCGGGTGATAGAGATAACAGGAGGAGCACAACAGGATATGTGTTTACTCTAGGTGGAACAACTGTCAGTTGGGTTTTAAAATTGAAAAGTGTTGTTTCACTCTCAACAACGAAAGCTGAGTATGTTGCTGCTACAGAGGCTAGTAAATAAATGATTTGGTTACAAAGATTTCTGGATGAATTGACTAAGTAGTAGGAGTTGGGGCAGGTTATACAGTGACAGCCAGAATGCCATACTTCTTGCAAAGAACTTTGCATTTCATTTCAAGACTAAACATATATATCTCAAGTACCATTTCATACGGTCAGCATTGGAAGACAGAAAGTTGAAGCTAGAAATGATACACACTAGCCAGAATGCTACATATATGTTAACAAAAGTGGTAACCAGGGAGAAACTGAGATTCTGTTCAGTTTCAATTGGTCTTCAAGTATGATCAAGAATATGAGAAATAGCCAGGTACAAAGTGGAGTCATTGTCTAGAAAATGAAGCAGCGGTGGAGTTGCTAATCAGTATCCAAGTGGGAGATTATTTGGTGTGGATTCTAATTATCTTCTTTATTCAAAGGTATCACCACATTGGACCCTAGTTCGTAATGTGGCGGAAACAGTGACCATAATATTTCCACTGCAAGGGGGGCCTGGGGGGGTGGCTCTAATCTTTGGAAGCCCACCCTAGTGGGGGATCAAGGGCAACACCCCCAAAGCTAAAAATAGATGTAAAATTGCCTTGTAAAATGTTGTAATTTTGTAGTCAATCTAGGTCATTCATTAGATGGAGATCTAATCATAGAAGTTATGTTTAATTTAGGGTTTTTTTCCCTAGAAGGCAGCCCCTCACTATATATGAGGGAATTGTATTGTGTCTATGTAGATCTGTATTCTAAGTGAGAAAGAGAGAGGAGATTGTGTGAGAGAAAAGAGGGTATTAAAGCGGACCTGTTGTAGGTTGTATCTCTTCAGTTTTCTAGATTATATAAAAGGAAGGACTCGCTGTTTCTCCATGGATGTAGCTCAAATTGGGTGAACCACATATACCTATGTCCCTCTTGTTTTATGTGTTTATATTTCTATAGTACTTTTTTATGAGTTCCATTGCTATGTAATATATAATTTTCTAACATGATCATGGATCCTTATATTGGTTCCTAGATCAATATAGAAATTCATATTTGAACATCATACTATATAGGTAAATACACACACTTTAGAAATGTAGGAACTGAAATTGGTAGAAAGAATCAAACTCTAACTTTCTATCTAAGGAGAGTCGTTGTGTAAAGATTAAGAGAGCCTCTAATTTTCAGGACACAAAATGATGGAAAAAAGGTATGTAGTATAGGGAGAAGGATGCCTTCCAAGCATTTATGTTGGTCATTTCTTGTCATCTTTATTAGAGATATAAGTGTTTAATGATAGTGATCATGTTTTTGGTGATCATTATTGCAAATCATGCCTTTGGATTTCCATCTTTGGTAGGGAGGGCTCTATTGAAGATAGGCAATCCTATGTTCATTTTATTGCAAAAAGAAGCCATTGAAGATCAAAAACCTATGCTATTACCTTCCTAAAAAACATCAAAAACTATTTTTGTAGATTAATGGCCATTATTTGATGTAAAGAGGTGTACTGTTATACTTTGCATCATTCTAAATGGATCAGTTCATCATTTGAAGTGGACTTGAAGATGTATCCCATATGAGTGAATTCCATTATCAATTTGTTAAAGTATTACTTATGTTATTTCAATTTTTGTTTATAATTTAAATCTTAAAATACCAATTTTTAATTAACTAAGCCAAATTTTCACTCAATTGCAAGAAATTCAAAAGTTTTTTATAAGAATCCAAGTTTGTGAAATGAAACATTTAACACTAAATTTAGATCATTTGGGGTTTCAGCTATCTATGATTTGGAGAATATATTTCATGTTAAGATACTTTTATTATATTTATTTGAATTTTTTGCAAGACATAAATAAAAAATGAACATGTATAATAATGGAAGTTACTACCCCTCCTTACATAGGGTACCCATATTAAATGTTTAATAAAAAAAGAATTGTTGGGTTGTGTTATATTCTTTCCATGACTAACCTACGTAGTGAACCAGGGGGTTAGAGGGGGGGCGGAGCCCCCCCTTCGTTGCGCCGATTGCACAGCGGGGGCGGCATCCCCCCCTGTCTGGGGGGTTTGAGGGGGGCGGGTAGCCCCCCTTTGGACCCTATATTAGGTTGGGAAAACCTACATATGGTTTTCGGTCCATGGTTTTGGACGCAATGGTTTTCAGTCCATGGTATTGGATGCTTCAGCATGTATAAATATGTATTGTAACATCGAAAGGAACATAATGAAAAATCAAGTTGGTAGTCCCTGTTTTGAGATCCAGTGGGAAATCTCTGTGTATATGTGTTTTATGTGTTATGCTCTCGCATTTTTATTTTTCCTGTGTTTTAGAATTCGTATGCAGGTAATTTCTATATGGGGTTAAAACCTACATTTGGTATTAGAGCAGTTTTGGCTTCAAGGGGACGCCTTTGTTGCTGAGGGATTTTGGTCGGGCCTGTGGTAGACCCTGTTCAGTGGGAGATCTGTGAGATCAATTCTGGTGGTGAAAGAAGATGGTGAGAAGCAGAAAGATAGAGATTGAGAAGTTCAATGGTCAGAGTTTTGAGTTGTGGAAACTCAATATGGAGGATCTGTTGGTGGATAAAGATCAGTGGATCGCGGTAGATCCGGGTACTAAACCAACAGGAGTGACCGATGAAGAATGGAAGAAGTTGGATCGGAAGGCAAAGAGCAAAATATGATTGTGTGTCTCAGATTCAGTATTGCTGAATGTATCAGGGGAAGCTACGCCGAAGGCTCTGTGGGACAAGTTAGGGACTTTGTACCAATCTAAGTCTCTGGTGAATAAACTATTCCTGCAGAAAAAGCTGTATAACCTGAGGATGAAAGATGGAGACTCGGTGACAGAGCATCTAAATGCGTTTAATACTATGGTAATTTAGTTATCATCTGTTGATATTAAAATTTCAGATGAAGATAAGTGCATCAGTCTGTTGTGTTCTCTACCAAATTCATGGGATAGTCTGGTTATTG
>APFE030746644.1:75198-91841 GCA_000404065.3 Pinus taeda
TTGAGGGGGAAGGGTAGCCCCCCTCTACGGGGTTCAGGGCAGCGCCCCGAGAAAATTTTTCTTGGACCCTATATTAGGTTGGGCGAACCTACCTATGGTTTTCGGTCTATGGTTTTGGACGCGATGGTTTTCAGTCCATGGTATTGGATGCTTCGACATGTATAAATATTTATTGTAACATTGAAAGGAACATAATGAAAAATCAAGCTGGTAGTCCCGGTTTTGGGATCCATTGTGAAATCTCTGTGTATATGTGTTTTATGTGTTATGCTCTCGCATTTTTATTTTTCTGTGTTTTAGAATTCGTATGCAGGTAATTTCTGTACAGGGTTAAAACCTACAATGTTAAGATACTTTTATTATAGTTATTTGAATTTTTTGCAAGACATCAATAAAAAATGAACATGTATAATAATGGCAGTTATTACCCCTCCTTACATAGGGGTACCCATACTAAATGTTTAATAAAAAAAGAATTTTTTGGCATGGAATAACCGTCCTTCTTGATTTGGTTGCATTCAAAATTTTGGGAACTTTCACATTTCCCAAGGTAGTTAACGTTATTGGAGGCATTTCACATATTTTGAGGCATGGTTCACACCTTCAAAGCAATTATGAGGCTATTTAGGGGACGTGGACACCTCCTATGCATGCTAATTGGAAGACCTTTAAGCATTATCACTTATGGGATGATTATCACTTGAAAAGAAGGCTAATTTGATGACATAGTAACCATGGTATACTGGTAGTATTATTATAGTAATGGGGTATTTGATGACATGGAGAAGTCACTTGATTATTTGGTACTTACTTTGAGCAAGTGTGATGATGTACATTGATCTTGTGGAAATTTATTGTGGATTTATGAGTTAATTATGCGGGATAATTTGCACCTACAACACTTGTGGTATCCATTGGGGTAATTTTATGATGTGGACATAGCCTGAAGCAATGTCTTGAAGAATAAATGAGGTAGAATAAATATTCAATTCATTATAGTTTGACATTAGTTGGCTAGGCGAGGATTTATGGAACACATTTTTGACCTATGGAAGCATCTTGCATGCTTGATGGAGTGCCTTGAACCAAGGTATGACCTTGAACCCTAATTTGTGATATTATGTGGACATTGGAGTAGCATTTGAAGTACTTTTTGGGTTGTTTTTAAGGAGGTCACCCCTTTCGTTGGATGTCATTTTTCTAGAAGAGGGTTTTAGAGTCCATTGTTTGGTTTGAAAATAATTCACATGATACATGGGAGTGCCTTTGGTCCAAGGTGTTGGCATGGGCCTTCATTTCCAACATGATTTAGAGGTGTTGTCCTATTATTTTACATATTTTTTAGAATTTTTATTGACGTGTCATCCCTATTGTTAGAATTTCCATGAGGCCATTGCACTACATGAAGCTTGGATTGCATGTTGTTGGGAACATTTTGATTTGGGGCATCATTGGACCAATTTTTGAGCCATATTCTATGGAGAACATTAACCATATACATCATCTTTGGACCAGTTGATGTCTTGACATAGAAGATTGGACTATTCTCTCACTCTTGTTTGGAAGATCGACCCCCATTATTGGGCTTTGACTCATATTTTTTGTGCATGTGGCTTGACAAATTTATTTTAATGTTGTGATAGATTCTTGATTTTACAAGTTAGATTTAGCTTTCTTAAACAAGATTTAAGAAAATAAATCAAATAATGATATTTTTTTGGAAAGGAAGTTAGATATAACTCTATAAATAGAGGAGAGATTCCTCATTCATACTCATGGTGGATTGTGAGAGCACTCCTTGCCTTAGAGGTTAATGGTTAAAGGCTTACCTATGTGGTGAATGTTTTTGAATTAGAAGTTGTTATTTCTTGGTTATTTCTTCTACATCATTAAAACATCATTATGATTACTCAAGAATACCACAAGGATACTAAGTTTGATCCATTTGAAGGGAAATTTTGACACTTGGAAGAAGGACGTATAAGCTCTTCTCACATGTTCTCCTTTGTTTGTTAGGGGTAAGTTTTAATCCTTCTTGGTAGGTCATGTGGTGAAGTAAAATTATAAGTGCAGACACTAATGAATTCCTCTAGCCCGATAATGGGTCTAGCCACAAAAGATACATTCTATGGAAGATTTCCTTAGATTAGAATCAATCAAGAGGGCCAACCTCTTGGTTGCTTATCCTACTTGATGATGTCCTCACTTCTTGCTCCAACAATCTCTTGCTTCTTTCTTCAAGCTCCTGAAACAATAAACAACAACAACACACAAACATAATAATAGACAAATTGAAATTAAACCTACTTAATGAGTCAAGAAGCATTAAGACATGAATATATAATATTACAAAACATGTAGGAAATCAATCGACAGTTGCATATATTAATATCAAAGAGATATTACAACCATTTATCTTGGCGTCACAGTCTTCCTCTGACAAGACGAGGTTCCCACACACTTCTGCTAGCACTTCATGATGGATTCAAACAACAATAGTTTAAAGACTCTCCCCTTTAGGCTTCACTCCAAACCAATACACTTCTCCCTCACACAACTAGATGGCTACAACTAGTAATATCTTGCTTGTCTAGTATATTTACACAACCAAAACTCTAACTCTGATTTTCAAACTAGTCACTAGTTTGTGCTTGGGAAGAAGGGAGGTTTATATGGGAAATATGGATGGGAGATGGATCCTCTTCTCATGGGAGAAGGACTTATCACTTGACGTAGTTTCGTAATTATAGGGGAAAGGAGCCCAAATTGTCAACAACGACCCCATCCGCCCAAACCATTTACCAGACTTCCGTTACGGAGCTTCTAGAGATGGAAGCTTCAGCTCCAATTTAAAAAACATTCCATAACAAGACCGATGTGACTAGAACATAGCTCAGTCTCACCGATAAACATAGGGAATAGTGCTAATCTTTGCACATCGGTACGGGAGAGACAAAGGTCATTAGCATCGATCTTCTAAATTGGGAAAAACAGAAGTTTCAGGGGAAATGGTGCAAAAGAGAAATGATCTGCTCATGAAGAGGGACATAATGGGAGTTTCTCCATGAAGGAAAAGCATGTCGGGTTCACTATAGAGGTCCTCTAGGATCAAGGAACGGGGAATATAAGGAGAGTGACAAAATGTTGTGTAACAGATGCCCCCTAAAGCATGAAGGCCGAACTGGAGTGAGGGATGAAATGCTTTATAAATCAGTGCAGGGAACCGGTCTACTGACGGAAAACCTACAAGAAAGTACAAATACACATATATATATAAATTGAGATATCTATCAAATGATACATGAATTGTAGCATGGACGCAACCATCTAGAGAATGATCATGTAAATGGATCCAGGTATGGGCACAACGATTTGTCAAAGAGGTTCATAATGAAACCAAGGTATGGTCGCAGCCATCCAATAATGAGAAGGATCACATATGATAACTCATGGTCTGGTTGCAACCAGCCATCTGAAAGAGACATGCATATCACCATAACCATGTCACATCACTTTGCAACCTAGACTTGTGTGATCTAAATCTAGGGTCTTGCGCTCCAACACAACTCGATCAAAGTACATATCCTATCATGCGAATAGATGTGTTGACGTTGAACATGCTAGAAATTCACTTAATTACTAGTCAATGATTTAAATTGTTAACAAGCACGAGAGAAACCACCAATAATAACAATGGCTCTCAAGGTACTATCAGCACAGTGCACGGAATGTGAATACAGGGACTGAAGTTGAACACCCGTGAAATCACTCGATCGAAAGCCATTGATGTGAACTTGTCATTGAGTGCGAAGAACTTGCCATTAAGGCATGCAAGATTTAAGGTATTGGAAGGGAGTATCTCGATCAAATTCCTGGATAATGAGTTGATGTTGACAACAAGTGACTATATCGAAGGAGGGCCATAATGAATCCCACATCATCGACGTGAGACGAGAGGATGCATAATGATTTTGGATGATACAGAGAAACAGAGGTAAGTGTAACTGCAGAAGGAAAACTCTTGAACATATCGGCAACACAACTAGAAGTTTGACAACTTTTGGATCCATAGGATTGGTGGTCATGGTGACATAGAAGAGATCAGATAGAAGGAAAAAAATGAATGACCTGTTAGGTTCCTATACCAATAGGAGTCATATTTTGATTGACTAAGGTTAAGCCTTATAATATTGTACATACCTTTGCTTTCTACCAATGTTTTCCATATTTAAAATAAATAAATAAAATTGTAAAGAGGGTATGTCCTAAAAGAATATTAAAAGAACAAAAAAAATCAAAAAATCGAAGGACAAAAAAGAATGAAAATAGGTCAAAAAAGTGAAATATATGAACCCCAAAAGACAAATGAGACTAGGAAAGTGTGCAACTCTAAATGCCACTACTATTTACTTTTTGTGCATAATAAATGATTGTGTGCAACTTATTACTTATGCCACAATCCATGAATTTTCAAAATGTTTAAACTTGGCTATTTCATGATTTGAATCTTATGTTTCATAGGTAGTAAATAAATCTGACCAAACAGTGTAATCTTGGTAGATCATTAGATAGGTAGAGTGAATAAAAGGAGCTCATTAGTTTAGTTTATTTTTTAAAGAAAATAAAAGATTGATAAGAGTTTTCTAGCCTAAATGCATCCAAATAAAGTGAAGAAAAATGGTAGGATGAGTAAGTGGGTAAGTAGTAGAAAGGTTTTAGAAATGTCATGTAATTGATACAAAAAGCACTTATGTCATTGTTCCAAATGCATCATTTAAATATGCATAAGTGGTAAACAAAACAAGGCAATGGTTCACAATGTGGTTTACTTAACATCCACTCATTCATTTTAACCCCCATGACACTCACTAACTTCCCTTCCATAATAAAAATATTAATGCCTACAGTTTTTAGGTCAAAAATGCTCAAAGCATTTTTCTGACCTCTAGTGGGACCAAACCCTCAGCTTGATGACTTAAGAAGGAAAGGTGTTAAATTTCATCATAATTCATTCATCCCCCTCAAAAAACCCCTTTTCCTAAGGTTAAGTTATTTTGCCTAGGAAAACCACTTTATAAACATGTTTTGTGTTCAAAAAGTCCACCAAATACATTTATCCTAAGTACTAGGTATATGGAAAATACACAACATTTCATACACCTAGGCACAATGCCCCTTCCACTCATTTCACTTCATATTAAATTTTTTAATTAAATATATAAAATTCCTGAAAAACCCACTACCCCATATATATTTAACCCCCTTATATAAAATAGCCCCACCCCTTAGTTTATTTATAAACTATGTTACTACCCCTTATCTCGGAAAAACTTTAACAACCTACCCTCAGTACTTAATCTTGTGTTAAAAGGTACCCGATGAGATTCAACTCTAAATTAATCTCATACCACTGATGATTAAGTCCCTGGGCCCCCCATCAAATCACATCATTCACCCCCATGCAACTCCCATCTCCCGATCACCGTTGATCATCCCTCCTCCACATCCAACCCCCCACAAGCATATCAGGCCGACCCGACGTCCATCCTTTACTTGCCCGATAAGGCAGATTTCCCCTTGGCCCTTGATGCTATGTGTCAAGCGTTGAATGGAATCAGGCGACCCCTCCTAAATACCACCCGCACCACAGAAGTGGTGCGATGGCTCTCCCAAAACACTACCCCCTTTTAATCGAAAACTGTCACTATTCATCAAATAGTGAAACTCGCCAAAACTAACCATTTTCCCTATAAAAGCCCGTTTACCCCTCTTTTCACTATTTACGCGCATTTTTCCTTTGAGAATTTAGAAATTCATTGTAACCCCTACAAATAGCTGAATTATTCATAACCTTCGCCATTGCTCCACAGATGTTGCAGATAGTCTAGCTTATTCACCAGTTTGTACCAGTACCATACGAAACTCTGCGGCCGCCTTCAACTACCATTTACAGTCAATTCCACCCAATTCCAGGTATTTAACCGTGGAATTCTAGCTCCATTGTCAAATTCCAAGTCAATTCACCCTCTTTGACACTTTTAATTAAGTAAAAAGATCAAATTTACTTAAATTTTAACATTGTGAGCCATAAACCCCTGCAAAACCTTCGTTGCCCTAAAATATCTAAATCACTCACCACACTCAAATCAACAAGAACTAAGTATGGTTGCCCCAATTGCAATGGATTTTAGGCTTGTCACTACACCTCATTTAGACCTGGACCACCTTCCCCTAGCTGACAAAGACTTCCATATAAAAGATACTACTGTCATAGAGATCTTGCTCAAAGTACATTGCCAAAGTAGGGACAAGTTCCTGAACCATGCGGATGAAATTGGCCTTTGGGAGTCAAATTTTCTCGAGTACCAGTTCCCCCAAATCCACCTTTTTCCTAAAATTGTGCATAGGTGTTATGCTTGCTACGTCCCCAGTCACAAAACCATCATGTCTCATGACCAGAAGGTCCTTTTCACCATCACTAATAAGTCCATCAATGAGATGTTGCAGCTCTAACCAGGGCCAAACCTAACTCCCCTCTCAATTGAAGACCTGTTGGACTTATATCCCAAACACAACTCTGCAAAATTGGCCCAATCGCTCCAAACCTTCATCATAGAAGAGAAGCACATCCCTAAAGACCCCCTCCATATGTAGCAGCTATATTTTCTCCTTGGGGCCGAAATATTGTAGCCATGATATCTTGTGTTTTGGGTTACACCACAAGTGAGTACATTGATGAAATTATCCTAGCTTTCATGTCCAACTATACCCCAGGATAGCCTCCTGCAACCACTTATGACTTTGCCACATTCATAGCTGACAGAATGCATGAGCAGTTCACAAGAATGGGAAACGAAAGCGTTTTCAAGTACTCCTCAGTTTTATACCATATTTTCTTATATTGTCAATAAGAGAAGTTCCCATTCACTCTTCAAAAGTTGGACACCAAGGGTCAGCCTAGGTCAGTCATCTTTTGGACCCCATTGATCCACCAATACCAATATTCGTACTCTTACTCTGATTTTATTGATTTATTTGTACACCCAATCAGGACAATGTTGACTGGAAGCCCTCCTCCAAGAATTAGTCCAAAAATAAAGAGAGTCCTCCAATTATCTAAACAGACCAAAGTTGGTGACTGGTACCTTTACTAGAACCATACAAAAATCAAGATTTATGGTTGCATGTTGGCACCATACAAGCTACCAAGATACCTCCCAATGAGGTTGTTTTCATTAGAATACTATAGGTAAATTATCAATGCAGATGAAATAAACTTTTTCAATGGAAAGAAGAAGGCTAATTTCAAAATAAAAGACCAACTAGGCCCCTTCATATGCAACTCTAGAGAGGCTATCCAAGAGGCAGACTTGATGTTACAAAGTGTGAAGTTCCAAAGAAGTTTTTATGGAGATATGATCCTTTGGAATTCATCACAAAGAAGAGACAAAAGGTTAAGCTAGGACCTTTCATTCACCATCCCGTACCTGAGATAGAAGCTTATGCAAATCAGATAAAATGGGTGGAGGGTACCCCAATAGACCAGGACAACACCATATTAGATGTTGAGAATTCTCTTATTGATTTAGAAAAGCAGCTTGATGTGTTATGAATCCAACTCACAAAAAGATAGAAAAGGTAGATGAACGCCTTAGAAATAAGCCTCTTTGGGGGGGAAACCTCCTTTACATTACACAAATGAACAATTATTAGATGATACAAATGACAAGACCTCCTTTCTATATATAGGAGTCTAAGGGGTCATAATATAATCAGAGCCAACATAACAATAATAATGTAAGGGAACAATAATAACATTAGTGGGCTTCTATGGGGCACACTAATAACAATATGGGGACCACATGGGCACAACAATATAATAAGGGGGTTGTACTAATAACAATAAGGTGTTACACTAGTAGTATAGGGACCTAAAATGCCCCTCTCCTTCAAAAAGTGTTGTCCTCAACACTTGAGTAGTTCTCGATACTTCTGTATAAAATTATTGTCCTCCCATGTGGAATATTCAAAGGGTAAGTTCTTCCACTTGATGAGATACTCTGAAATTGATTGATTTCGTAGCTGTCGAGTTCTTGTTTCTATGACTGCCCTAGGATCCAATATGGTTTTTCCTTCCTCGTCAAGTTCTGGAAATATTGTTTGAACTGGGATCTTCTGCAACTTTTGAATGAGTGGCCACACTTCTTCATCCTTCTTCCATTCATCCCTTGCTTTGTTTATCAAATCTAGTTGGATAATAGAAATATTACAAAACAATGCTTTCACATCCTCATCCTTTCTTGAGAGTGCATCTGCAACAACATTTTGCTTCCCTTTTTTGTAGATGATTTCAAAGTCATAACCCAACATATTTGTGACCCATTTTTTTTGTTCTTCTAAAGATAATCTTTGTTCTAAAGAGTATTTAAGACTATCATGATCCATTATTACCTTGAAGTGTCTTCCCATTGGGTAAGGTCGTCATTTCTTAAGTGCATGTAGTATTGCCAGCATTTCCTTCTCATAAATAGCTTGCTTGAGATGTAGCCGTAAAAATACCCAATCACCTATATCAAAACATTTTTCACTGCAATTTTGATCTACCTGTTATTTCATTCGATTTTGCACCAAAGTGGCGTTATCCTTTAAAAGTTGGAGAACTTGTTGTTGATGCTAGATGTGATCTTTCACTACTTGAAACCTTTTCTTCTTGATATGTCCTTCTATCTTGATAGCTCGAGGAGTGGTAATTCTGGCCAATGCATTACAAGATATGGTTGGATTCATTTCTTCTTTCTCGATGTGATCTTTCACTTCTCGAACCTTTTTCTTCCTCCTCTCCACAATCAATGTAAAATAATTTCTTCTCATCACACTTATGACCTGTAATTTCACATCTAAAAGTTCTGAAATTATCTCCTACATTAGCCCTCTGAGTCCTCTTTCTAACCCCACAAGTCTAATCAGAATTTGATTCTCCAATAAAGAGTTATGCTCAATCTCCTAAGTTGACCTGATTATATGATGTTTTAGAAGAGTGAAATTGTACGACATGCCACATGGCACTATTTCGACCTTCGAATCTGAAAACTATGCATAGAACACTATAGTCCGTCCTTTTTCTGTAACTTCTAATGAAATTTCAATTTGTTTCTCAAAGAGAAAGTTATGATGATTTTCCCAAGGTCACCTATTTAGGATGTAATTCGGGAGTCTACAAAAACTCTAACTTCCTCAAATCATATATCCGAAAATGTAGTGAGACAAGATCTGAAATTCAGAAGTGAGATTCAGAATGATTTCTTCTCAAATGGGTTTTTTATTTAGCTTCTAAAACTTCATAGCAAAAAGGTTATAGCAAAAATACCATGATGACTTGTTTTAGATGAAATTATGGAGCTTGCAAAAACCCTAGCTTCCACATATCATATCTCCGAAAATATAGCAAGACAAAATCTTAAATTTTGATGCGTGATTTAGCAAGATTTCTTCTCAGATGGGGTTTTTTTTATCTTCTGAAACGTCGTAGAAAAAAAGGTATAGAAAAAATACCACAATGACCTGTTTGGAGTAGAAAAACCCTAGAATCCAAAGCTCTGATACCAAATGTTATGAAACCAGCTCACAAAAAGATAGGAAAGATAGATGAACGCCTTAGAAATAAGCCTCTTTGAGGGGGCAACCTCCTTTAGATTATACAAACAAACAATTCTTGGATGATACAAATGACAATACCTCATTTCTATGTATGGGAGTCTAAGGGGTCATAATATAATGAGAGCTGACATAACAATAATAATGTAGGGGCACAATAATAACAATAGTGGGCTTCTGTGGGGAACGATAATAACAATATGGGGACTACATGGGCACAACAATAGGGGGTTGTACTAATAAAAATAAGGTGTTACACTAGTAGCATAAGGACCTAACATGATGATAGCTCTTTCCTGCAAGTACTAGGAGAAACAGAGACTACTATGAGCACCCCTCCGGTCATGAAAATTCCTCAGAATGAGGAGAAGATCACAAAAAGAAACAGAGAAGGGGTTTCCACTTTAGGAATGGCCACCTATGATTTATAGCAAGAATCAAACAAGAGGCAAGGGATAAATCCAGCCTCTGAGAAAGAGTTTACTAAAGACTCAGCTGAAGTCACTAATATAGGAGCAGAAAGAAGTAGGCCTGCCACCCCATCTGGAGGCATACAAGAGCCTTCCACATCACAAACTCGGATAATGGAAGGGCAAATCAGTCTTGAAGTGTCTTATTTCAGAATGCTAGCTGACAAAGACCAAGATATCAAGGAAATATATAAAGAAATCAAGGCTAGAAATGAGAGGCTTAAGGCCCAAACATGTGCACAATATCTGACGCTGACTCCTACCAAGCAAACAAGGTTGATGTTAGCCTTTGACATTAAAGAGGGGAAGCTACAGATGACCTTTGTGAAGCCTACAACCCAGCAACCAAAGACAACATCAGATTTCAAAAGGGTAGATTTCAAAGTGTTGGTAAGGGATATTCATCCCATAGACCAGATTGAGCTACACAAACAGGTTGGAGAGATATATACTCCACCCTGATAGGTAAAGCCATATATTCCCATCAACTACAGAACTCCCTAAACAATATCTCAACACAATACCAGTTGGAGAAGGCCTTCTCACAGGCCAAGGGCACAAGGATCAAGTCCTTAGAGGACTTAGTAATTGAATTGGGACACGATCCCAAGGATATAAAAGCTACAGAACAACTTATTAAAAAGAAGAATGATGACATAGCTGCATTAAATAAATAGCTAAAAATACCTCAGATACAACATCCACAAACATTGGAAGTCCTAGAAGCCCAATAGGGGCATGAAGAATTAATGGACTTGGTCTTGAAATTGAATGACCAACTTAAGGAGACTGAAAAGGAATTGGATGCTTTGATCCAATTAAAATAGGTAGGTGTGGCCACCTCTTCAACAAATGTTATCCCCACAGTCTCCACAATAGTGCCATCCACACTAGCAACACCTTTGGCACCTACAGATCCACTTGCAATAGCCTTGCCAGCAACAGCAGAGTCTACATCAACAGCAGGTGCATCAGGAGAGAAAGCAACAAAACTTGTCAAAGTCATGGAAGAGATGTCTATCTAGGCTACTGAAATGAACAAGTTAAGAGAAAAGGTTGCAAGTTTGGAAACAAACTGCAGACTTTCACAACTAAAGTAGAAAGAAGAAACACAAAGGGCCCAAAGAATGGGTGAGAGAATCAAAATCCTAGAGAAGGATTTAGCACTGGAGAAACCACTTGGACAAACCAAAGAAATGTTGTGGGCCAATATCATTGACTCTATCAATGATATTTGGCCATCAATCCAAGTAAATTTTGAATAAACAGAGCTAGTAAAGATAGCTACAGAAGCTATCTAGAAAGTGAAAGAAGAGTTGGGAAATAAGACAGAGGATGCAAATAGACTCATCCACTTCCTCAACAACAAGAACATATATGAGCTCCAAGAGCTAAATATAGAAGATAGGACTGTTGCCATTTTAGAAATAAGGAAGGTCCTTTCTAAAATGAACCTTATGATTAATTTGGAAGAAAAGTGCCACAATATCCAGGTAGCCATTGATAGGTTCATGGATAAATTATAGATTTTGAGGGAGAAAGGTCTGCCCAACCTATGGTCATCAATGATAAACTAACGACGCAATTAGACTATGGTGATAGACTCATAAAATTGGCTAAGGAACATGCCAATTCTTCATCCATAAAAGCCCTTCCAACATGAAAAGTATTATATGACACCTTTGAAAACTTCTTTTTCCTTGAGCATGAGGTAAAACATTTGTTCCTCACCAAGCCAAATTTTGCAAAGTATACTGAGGCTGATGAAATCTATAGGAGAATGGTGAATGTGAAATTACCAGATGCAAAATGGTGGGAGAAAATGACAGATTTACTGTGATAAATTTATAGGAAAATTTACTATATAGTAAAAATGAAGGCAACCAAGTAAAACAGGTGAAAACAGGGCAGCAGGGTCAAAGAGTATCAGTTGAAAGATGAAAGTGAAGAAGAATCTAGCATGAAACTCCATAACTACAAGCTAGATTAAAAGGCTAACACTTCAAAAATAAAAGCAAACACTACCTTAATAAAAGGGACAACATGAAACCATCCATTAACTGTATATATCTTCTTGCAAGAAGATATTTGTATTTCCTAGATTAAATCTCAAGTTGTTTTGAGATATTTTGTAATAAGTTTTTGTATAAATACTTCACAATTCGAAGTATGTGGTGTGGATTCTTAGACATTTCTATAGTTTTCTTGATTAAATACTGTAAGCTATTGTATCACTATTGGACTAGCAAGCTGGATTATTGAATAAAGCAAAGACATTTCACTAGATTCATGTGTAGTGTGAAATACAGACAAGTTTCTTCTTTTGTGTTGTCATTTTTCTTTAAAAAATTTCCCCATAATCTTGAATGTATCTGAAATGTAAATGCTTTAATATGGAATGATATCTCAAAACTTTCTTTATTGCACTCTGTTTAGACTACTAGGCATTTTGTATGTTTTCTGCTAAAATTGTCTAAATTAAGGAATTCTTGATTGCTCCTTAGCTCAGGTAGTTCCCCTCTGGTCTATAGTAAAGGATTCTTAACTACCCTTTGCTAATGATAATCCTATGTTCCTCCTTTTAGTCCTGGTTTGAGGATCCTTAAGTGCCCTCTCACCTTGGTTAAGATTATTTCACCCATTTGACCTAAAAACCTGTGTTTCACTCTGCTAACTCACCCATTGAACACTCCCTTTAATGATTTAATCCTAGTTCTGTTGCCCTTCTTTGACTCCATAGCACAATAGCCAGAGATGCCATTCTATCCATTTGTTTATGGATTCCACCATCCAACTTCCAATACAAATCCAAAACTTCCGTGAACTTTAAGAACTAGCCTAAATCTCAGCAAACAAAGCTAAAACATATAGAGAGAGCCCTTTCTGAGTCATAGGTTGGCTAGAGCCTATACTTAAAAGATTGGTTTGTAGTTACCTCAGCCTTTTCCTTCTTCTGATAACTTCTAGGGAAAAATACTTAGTTATAACATAGTGGCGACTCCACTGGGGAAAACCCCCAGTTCTAATAAATATTTAAGAAATTTTTAATTATGTATTTAGAGCCTTTTAAAGTAATTTATTAGAAGTTATTTCTCAAAAAAAGAAAACAATTTAAAGAATTCTAAAATTCTAGCTTCGAGGAAAACTGATTATACTAGGAATAACCCAGATCCAAACTCTCCCCCAGTATTTCATATTCCCAACCTGATTTCAAGAAAATCCAAAATAGAAGAAAGTTCATCTAGTCACAAACCCTTAGTTAAAGCTAATTCATGCCCTGATGAATGGTTTTTTTTAGAAGATCTTCCCTTTGATGAGCAATTCGATTTGTCATTATTTAGATCAAAGTCTGAAAGTGAAATTTGTGACATTGTCATAGATCCAGAGTTTATTGCATACCTCAAAGTCTAAAAGCCAACGAATCAATTGATGAGTACCTTCTAAATTCACCACAATCATCCCTTAGTATTGCTAAGATCCCTAAGATTTCTGAACAATTGTCCACTACTCTTAGTTCACCATTATTCCCTTCAACTTCTGAAGTCCATTCCCCACCACCATTCATACCTTCACCCTCTTACCAACCTAGTACAACTCATTTACCACTCACCGGTCCTAGTTCATCCTCCACTACTGCATCATCTTCCAGTGCCTCAACCCCACATTTTAGCCCTTCCTAGCTTATAGCCATAGAAAATATATATGCTCCCCTTGTGTTACCAGCTCCACTTGGTGCCATGCTAGCAAACTACCAGAGTAAAATCATCCTATTTGATGGCATAGGACACTACACTTCACAACACCATGTTAATAAAATGACAGACTAATTTGAACTTCATGAAATTGATATTGTGGATGTCCAAATGAAATTATTTTCTCATACTTTAGCTGGTGATGTTAGGAAATGGTTTAGATCACTACCTGATAATAGTATTGATAGTTTAGAAGTATTTCAGTAGCAATTTTTGAATAGATGGGAAAAGAAAAAGAATCCTCTACAGATCCTTTCAGAATATGGAAATATTAGGAGACCCAATGAGACTGTTCAGGATTACTGCACCAGATTTAACAATATATATAATGCAATTCTGGTTAATCTTATACCCCCACCTGACCTAGCTTTGATAAAGTTCTATTAGGTCCCTATAATACTAGTGATTCCCCCATTACTATTGTCGTTGTATCCCTTATTAATATTGTTGTGCCCCTATTTTCCCCATATTATTATTTTTGTGCCCCATAGAATCCCTCTATTGTTATTTTTGTGCCTTTATATTATTATTGTTAGGTCAGCTTGGTTATATTGTGACCCCTTAGACTCCTATATATAGAAAGGATGTTTTTTTCATTTGAATCATCTAAGAATTGTTCCTTTGTTTAATGTAAAGGAGGTTCCCCCCTCTAAGAGGCTTAATTATAAGGCGTTGATCCATCTTTTCTATCTTTTTGTGAGCTATTTTCATAACATTTGGTATCAAAGCTTCGGGTTCTAGGGTTTTGCTACTCTAAACAAGTCATCGTGGAATTTTTGCTATAACATTTTTTCTAAGACGTTTCAGACACTAAAACAAAAACCCATTTGGGTTGCAATTGTCCTGAACCTTGGCTCCAAATTTCAGAGCTTTTTGCGCTATATTTTTGGAGATATGATTTGAGGAAATTGGCCTTTTTGCAGACTCCCGAATTACATTCCAAACATGTTACCTGGGGAAAATCATCATAACTTTTGTTTTGAGCATCAGATTGAAATTTCGTAAGAAGGCACAGAAAGCAGACGGACTTTAGTTTCCTATGTATATTTTTCAGATCCTAAAGTCAAAATAGTGACACGTGGCACTTCATACAAGTTTGCTCTTCTGAAAAGGTATATAATCAGGTCAGCTTGGGAGATTGTGCATAACTCTTTCTTGGAGAATCTAAATTCGATCAGACTAGTGGCATTGGAAAGAGGACACAGAGGGCTACTACAGGTCACAATTTTCGAACTGGTAGATTCGAAATTATAGAGATACATCAGATGAAATAACAAGCTCCTACAAAGTGAAAAAAGGTGTGTAGATTTTTTTTTTAAATATTGCATAAGCTTGGTTTGAAAAATTAGTTTGAAGGAATTCAAAGGGAATAGTGAAGAATTATTATTGGTAATTGATGCCCTGAAGAAAGAGAATGGAAACACCTAGTAAGAAACCTGAAAGCTATAGCATGGCTCATGAAGAAGACGAAGAAATGCAACATGATATATCAAAATTATGAGACCAAGTGCAACAAATGTCACTCGCACAAAAAGTAACAGAATCTAATATGGATGGTTTAAAGAAATATGTAGAAGCTAAGATGAATGGTTCACAGAAAGGCGTGGAAGCTAAGATGGATGGTTTAAAGAAAGGTTTAGAAGCTAAGATGAATGGCGTGGAAGCTAAGATGAATGACGTCGAAGCTAAGATGGACGATTTGAAGATAGATTTGAAGACAAGCATGGAAGATTTGAAGACAGATTTGACAAAGTTTCTACAAGAAATGCTTACTAATAACTAAAGGGTAGTAAAGGAAACTCATGATGAAAACAAAATAAATGTTAATCATGATTTCATAGACTCTAACGCTGGATCGAAGAACCACCATGTTCCAAAGATCAATATGAGGAAGTTTGATGGCGAGGATCCCGGAACTTGGATACTACAGGTGGAGAAATTTTTTGATCTCCATAATGTGAAAAACACACAAAAGGTACGTATTGCAACTTTATATTTGGAACCAAATCAGTTTATATGGTATCAATAGCTTTGCTCTCGTAAACAAATTGACACTTGTGCAATTTTTACGGAAGAAATGATAGCACATTATGAAGATACAAAAAACAACACTTTTTTTAGCCAATTGATAAATATCAAATAAAAGGGTTCAATGATGGAGCACATTGAGGACTCCAAAAAATTGAACATAAGGGTAAAATTTATTCTAGAGGAGCATAGGATGATGTGTTCATAGGGACTTTAAAGGATAATGTCCAACATGAGGTTTGCCTTTGGGAACCTGATTCATTGGAGAAGGCATTCAGGCTAGCAAGAAAAATGGAAAGAAAAATTATGGCAACCAGGAAGCCTACCACTCACAACTATAAAGATGGAAGTGTTGTTCCCCTAGCCTTCCACAACCTACAAGGTTGACACCACAAAAATTGGAAGAAAAAAGAGCTGAAGGGCTTTGTTACAGTTGTGATAGCAAATACACTAAAGGTCATCAGTGTGTAGAGAAGAAATTATTCTACCTAGATTGTGAAGAGGAGGAAGAAAAGGAACAAGAAATTTCAAAAGAAGAGGATATACTCCAGGAACAAAACCTAGATAAAGAAGAAATGAATCCGGCTATATCTTTTAATGCATTGGTTGGAATTACCACTCCTCAGACCATCAATATAGAAGGACATATCAAGAAGAAAATGGTAATAGTGTTGATTGATTCAGGAAGTACCCACAATTTTATTCATTGTAAGATAGCAAAAGAATTGAATTGCTTCTT
>APFE030746644.1:95686-117144 GCA_000404065.3 Pinus taeda
GTTCATTTGTGTAATGTAAAGGAGGTTTCCCCCTCGAAGAGGCTGAATTCTAAGGCGTTGATCTATCTTTTCTATCCTTTTGTGAGCTGGTTTCATAACAAGTTCCTTGATGGTTTCAACATAGACATGGCATTCCAGCTTAGGAAAGAAACCCCCCAACCGTAGAAGATATGAAAAGTGTAGCAGTAAGTGTAGAGGCTAATTTATTAGCTAAAAGAGCTAGAGTTAGGAATGAAAGAAGAGGCTCAACTAAAGATGAGCCTTCACCCTCTGACATTAAAATAGATAGCTTAGTGAAAGGCATGGAAAAGTTAATGGATAGAATAGAGAATATAGAAAGGAAAACCCAGTAGGATAATCAACAGGCACCTCCAGTTAGAAACCCGAACTTTAGGAAAAACCAAAACCAAAACCAAAACACTAGAAAAAATGAACCTGATCAGAATATTAGACCTCCTTTCGAATAAAATTATGTAGAAACATCCCATCCTGAAGACCCAGAGCAAGACACATAGATTAAACTGATGGGATTAGATGATGAAGGTGTTGTTTTTATGACCCAAGATGATCAAGAATTGCATATGCTGCAGCAATTGCAAACCTAGTCTAGAGAGTCATTTGATTATAAACAAGGTTATGATTCTACCGTATTTGAAGTACATAAGAAGTATAACCTAAGGAGTAAAAATAAATCTGATATCCCTGACTAAATCAAGAAAAAGTGCCAAATCAACCAAAGAAAATCAAAGAAGCCCCAGTTTCTAAAATCCTCCAGATTCTCCCCAGACAAAATCAGAATTCTTCTGGCCCTACCATTGTATATATAGCCCCTAATCAACCTTCCGATGGTCAACCCTCTACTTCAATTCCCCCAAAAAAACCAGTGGACACACCTCAAAATACTAGATCGGAAAATTCACAAAAAGAGGTCCCCAGTAAAGGAAAAGAAGACCATCCCACTCAAATCCCTACTATCAAAATTCCAAACCCTAAAATAGAGAAATCCCCTTTGCCTTTTAATTTGGGAGCATAGGTAGCTAAGCTAAAGATTTCAATCCCTTTGACAGAGTTAATCAAGAATGAAACCTACAAAACACAGATAAACCAAACCCATGAACCTTGCTAAAAATGAGGATTCTGTTAACCTGATTGATGACCAACCTAAAATTATATTTGGCCCAGATGTCAATAACAAACCACTAGAAGGAGGAATACCAACTTTCTACATTAGCATTGGCATCCATGACAAAATTCTTCATAATGCAATGTTGGATTTTGGGGCCTCCAACAACTTAATGCTCAATTTAGTAATGGAAAAAATGAACCTAGACATTACAAGATCTTACAAGGACTTATTTTCATTTTACTCAAGTCACGTAAAGTGTCTGGGGTTGATTAAAGACCTATGCGTTACCTTAGTTCAATACCCTGCCAAGAGCATCCTTATGGATATTGTGGTTGCTGACATCCCACCAAAGGATGGTATGCCTTTATCCAGGTCATGGGCAGCCAAACTTCAGGGATCTCTAACACTTGATATGTCATATGAAACAATTTCTATATTTGGACAACCTAAAAAGTTGTACTGAGAAACTTTAATGAAATACATGGTGAGTAGCTAGGATTGGCCTCAAAACTTTCCTATCTACTCTGTACATTTAGACATTGATTCTTTATTTTGTATAATACTGATCAAACATAAGAAACTCTTTTAGACAGTTTTGATACAGAACCAAAAGAAATTGCAGTTTAAAAACAAGAGGAGATTGTCCAAACTTCACAACTTTCCACTAAACAAGGTAATCAAGATGAGGAAAAGTTGGCGGAAATAGATGATGCTAATTATGAACATGAGATATTGTGGCATCTTGAGTTTGATGGGTCAGTCAATAAGTTTGAAGTAGGAGTAGGAGTTTGGATATACAATCTAGAGAATGATTACTCATAAGGCCATGCATACAGACTAAATTTTAAATGTACTAACAATATGGTTGAGTATGAAGCACTAATTTTAGGTCTTAAATTAGTTAGGAAGCTAGGAGATATAAAAGTTTCTATGATAGGAGACTCTGAATCAGTGATAAAAACAAATTAATGTTGTATATATGACCAATTGCAAGCTCATAGTTTAGCAATGTTTGCCATCACCTACGAGTTACACTTTCAGCCTAACTATCAGTACATTGATGAAGTAAGGCACAAGCCTGAAATTCCAAATAATTTGAAGAACTAGCAAATATTTGTTGATGACACACAAATAAACAACTGTTTAATCTTAGAACAAGAATTTATAAATAGAAATATAGATACTGGCACATCAATAGATCCTAACACTAAAGATAAAATAGAAATAAATGAGATAGAAGGTGAAGATATAGATAGATTTCATCCCACTAAATTTACAACATCAAATGTAGAGAACCTAGAGCAAGTTGAGATTGATGAGATAATTCATGAAGACACTGAAGTAATCAATCTCAAAGACAATTTCTTACCTAAGGGTTTAACCCCTTTGGAAGACTTGTTTGATTCAAATGATGTTCTTAGAAAGCCTAAAATGGAACCTTTGAAATCTAATATGGAGGTGTATAATATAGGCACTGATGAAAATCCAAAATTGATTAAACTTTCTAAATCATTACCTCCCATTGAAAGAGTAAAATACATTGAGTTATTAAAAGAATTTCAGGATGTCTTTTCTTGGAGTTACGAGGACCTCAAATTCTATGACACTAGCATCATACAACACACAATCCCTATAAAATAAAATCAAAATCCTTTCAGACAAACACTTAGAAGGATAAATCATGTCCTATTACCTTTAATTGAAAAGGAAATTCAGAGAATGTATGATGCTAAGATAATCGCACTAATCATATTTTCTGATTGGGTTTCAAACCTGGTGCCAAATAGGAAAAAAACTGGCCAGAGTAGACTCTGTGTGGACCTTAGGAACTTCAACAAAGTATCACTCAAAGACCATTACCCTCTCCCCAAATTAGATCATATTTTGCAAAGGGTAGTTGGATCAACCAGAATCTCATTATTGGATGGGTTTTTTGGTTACAATCAGATCTTAGTTCATCTTGATGATCAAGCCAAGACTACCTTCACTACTCCTTGGGGCACATTCATGTATGTGAAAATGCCTTCTGGACTAATGAATACAGGAGCCACTTTTCAAAGGGCTATGGATATAACCTTTGCCAAAGAAATTCATGATTTCCTTTTAATATATCTAGATGACATTACTGTATTTTCAAAATCTGATAGCCAACATTTGTATCATCTAAGGCACGTTTTTATTAAATGCGGGAAATATGGAATTTCTTTAAACCACAATAAGTCTTTGTTTGGGTTAGAAGAAAGAAAGTTACTAGGTCATATAATTTCAAAAGATGGTATTCGAATAGACCTTGCAAGAATAGAAGCCATCTTACAGATACAACATCCAAGGAACATTAGAGAATTACAAGCTTTCTTAGGGAAAATTAACTTTCTTAGAAGATTTATTTCTAATCTTGCAGAATTAATTAGATCACTGAATAATATGTTGAAAAACGATTCGACCAAAAAATGGACTGTTGAGGCTAAGAAATCCTTTGAAGACATTAAATTAGCCTTAACTAAAACACTAGTTTTGATCAGTCCAAAATTTGACAGAGATTTCATCTTATTTTCCTTTGCTTCTAAGCACACAATTGCTGCAGTTTAATGGCAGAAAAATGACCAGGGCTATGAAAAACCTATTGCTTTCTTTAGCAAGGCATTGAGAGATGCCCCCTTAAAATACAACATAATGGAAAAACAAGCTTTTGCTTTGGTCAAAGCTATCAAGGACTTTAGGGTATACATTTTATATTCTCATATAGTAGCCTATGTTCCCAATTCAATAGTCAAAGACATCCTAACTCAACGTGGTCCAGATGGAAAGAGGGGAAAATGGATTGCTACTATTTTAGAATATGACATAGAAATCAAACCAACTAAGTTAATCAAGGGCCAAGGTTTATCCAAGCTCATGGTTGAATCAATTTGTCAGGACTTGGATACAAACTTTATTGAACAAATAGATAATGAAGAGTAGATGGTGACTCCATTAATCATCCAGGCCTTCATTGAATCACCATGGTATGCTAATATCATTTATGTTTTATAAAATTTACAAGCTCCTCCTAAATTATCTGAGACCAAAGCAGATTCTTGAAGATGAGGTCCTTAAAATTTTGTATATTAGATAATGATTTGTTCTGGAGGAATCATGAAGGTATTCTTCTCAAATGTTTATTAAAAGATGAATCTGACAAAGTATTACAAGAGTTTCATGCAGGTGACTGTGGAGGACACCTTTACTGGAAAACCACCACTGATAAAATTCTTAGAGCTGGTTTCTACTGGCCTACATTGTTTTCTAATGTAAAGAAATATGTGACCTCTTGTCACAAATGTCAAATTTTTGAGGGAAATAAAAGGATTCTATCGTTACCCCTCAAGACAATCTATACTGGAACACCTTTCCAACAACGGGGTCTAGACTTCATTGGTGAAATTCACCCACCTTCCTCTGCCCAACGCAGATGGATCCTCACTGCCATAGACTATTTCATCAAATGGATAAAGGCCATACCTTCAAGGCAAGCCACTGACACCATTATCATAACCTTCCTTGAAACCAACATTCTATCAAGATTTGGATGTCCAACTAAGCTCAGTAATGATAATGCAACTGCCCTTAAATCCAAAAGAATGATAGTTTTTTGCAAAAGGTATCATATAACCTTGGGCCATTCCAAAACCTATTATCCTCAAGGAAATGGACTGGTGGAATCCTCAAACAAAATTCTAGTGAACATCATTAAAAAGTTGTTAGAGGAAAATAAGAAAACATGGAACAAAATGTTAGTCAATGCCTTATGGGAAAACAGACTAACCACAAAGAAATCAATTGGTACCTCTCCCTACCTACTATTCTATGGGATGTAAGTTGTCTTTCCATCCTCCTTGGAAACACCAGTGATGAAGTTGCTTCAAGAGTTGCAGGTTGAACCAAATAGTATCCAAAGAAGAATCAACCGAGCAATACATCTTCAACAAACTAGGGAAGAAGTATATATCAGATCTCAGGTTGTGCAGGAAAAAATTAAAAAGATTTTTGACAAGAGAACCAAGGCTAAATATTTATACCTTGGTGACAAAGTCCTAAAATGGGATTGAAGGAGGGAAGATAAAGGTAAACATGGAAATTTGATTTCCTATGGAAAGGCCCATATGTCATTTATGCTTTCAGAGGTAATAATTCTTTCTTCTTAAGAGAAATGGATGATACAGAAGAAGAAGGTGGACCAGTGAATGTTAGAATGCTCAAACACTATTTTGAACCTAACTACTGATTTTTACTTTCCATTTTACATATTTCATTTTTCTTCAAAAATTTTAGTTTGGATTGGATGGTGGTCTTTGAAGTTGAAGCTCGAAGAGAAGGCCCTCAGCTTTAAAGATTCACTATCATAAGTATAAATAATGCAGAGGCATAGAGGATAATCTAGCAAGGTAACATCAAAAACATTTCAAAGGCTAATGATCTACAAAGTTCTTGAAATTTCACCAGGAAATGCCATTCCCAAGTGGAGCCACTGTTAGATTCCTATACCAATAGGAGTCATAATTTTGATTGACTAAGGTTAAGCCTTGTAAAATTGTACATACATTTGCTTTCTGCAAATGTTTTCCATAAAAAAAAAAAAAAAAAAAAAAAAAAAAAAAAAAAAAATTAAAATGTAAAGAGGGTATGTCCTAAAAGAATAATCAAAGGACAAAAAAGAATGAAAATAGGTCAAAAAAATGAAATATATGAACCCCAAAAGACAAAAGAGACCACGAAAGTGTGCAAGTCTAAGTGTCACTACTATTTAATTTTTATTCACAATAAATGATTGTGTGTAGCTTATTACTTATGCCACAATCCATGAATAGTCAAAATGTTTAAACTTGGCTATTTCATGCTTTGAATTTTATGTTTCATAGGTAGTAAATAAATCTGACCAAACATTGTAATCTTGGCAGATCATTAGATAGTAGAGTGAATAAAAGGAGCTCATCAGTTTAATCTGAGCCCTTGGTGGATATAGTGTTAGACTTAGATAGTTTATTTTGTAAAGCAAAGAAAAGATTGATAAGGGTTTGCTAGCCTAAATGCACCCAAATAAAGTGAAGAAAAAATGGTAGGATGAGTAAGTGGGTAAGTAGTAGAAAGGTTGCATAAATGTCATATAATTGATACAGAAAGCACTTATGTCATTGTTCCAAATGCATCATTTAAATATGCATAAGTGGTAAAAAAAACAAGGCAATGGTTCACAATGTGGTTTACTTAACATCCCCTCATTTATTTTAACCCCCATGACAATCACTAAATTCCCTTCCATAATAAAAATATTAATGCCTATAGTTTTTAGGTAAAAAAGGCTCAGAGCATTTCTCTGACTTCTGGTGGGACCGGACCCTTGGCTTGATGATTTAAGAAGGAAAGGTGTTAAATTTCATTATAATTCATTCATCCCCTTCACAAAACCCCTTTTCCTAAGGTTAAGTTCTTTTGCCTAGGAAAACCCTTTTATAAACATGTTTTATGTAAAAAAAGTCCACCAAATACATTTATTCTAAGTACTAGGTATATGGAAAATACAAAACATTTCATACACCTAGGCACAATGCCCCTTCCACTCATTTCACTTCATAGTAACTTTTTTAATTAAATATATAAAATTCCTGAAAAACCCACTACCTCGTATATCCTAGAAAAACTTTAAAAACTTGTCCTCGGTCCTTAATCTTGTGTTAAAAGGTCCCCGATGAGATTAAGTTCTAAATTAATCTCATACCGTCGATGATTAAGTCCCTGCGCCCCCAATCAAATCACATCATTCACCCCGCGCAACTCCCATCTCTCGATCACCATCGATCGTCCCTCCTCCACATCCATTCTCCCACAAGCATATCAGGCCAACCCAACATCCACCCTTTACCCGCCCAATAAAGCGGTTTTCCTCCTGGCCCCCAACACTACGTGTCAAGCGCTGAATGGAATCAGGCAACCGCTCCTGAATACCACCCGCACCACAAAAGCGGTGCAATGGCTCTCCCAAAACCACTGCCCCCTTTTAATCAAAAACTTCCATTATTCATCAAATAGTGAAACCCACCAAAATTAACCGTTTTCCCTATAAAATCCCATTTACCCCTCCTTTCACTCTTTATGCGCATTTTTCCTTTGAGAATTCAGAAAGTCATTGTGACCCCTGCAAATGGCCAAATTGCTCATAAACATACGCCATTACTCCACAAGCGTTGCAGACAGTCCAACTCATCCATCAATCCATACCAGTATCGTACAAAACTCTGCAACTGCCTTAAACTACCATTTATAGTCAATTCCACCCAATTCTAGGTATTTAACCATGGAATTCTAGCTCCATTTTCAAATTCCAAGTCAATTCACCCTCCTTGATACTGTTAATTAAGTAAAAAGATCAAATTTACTTAAATTTTAACACTGTGTGCCACAAACCCCTACAAAACCTCTGTTGCCCTAAAAACTCTAAATCACCCCCCAAACTCAAATCCACAAGAACTGAGTATGGTTGCCCCAATTGCAATGGATGTGAGGCCTATCACTACACCTCATTTATACTTGGACCACCTTCCCCTGGTTGACAGAGACTTCTAGATAAAAGATACCATTGTCATAGAGCTCCTGCTCAAAGTACATTGCCAAAGTAGGGACAAGTTCTTGAACCATGCGGATGAAATTGGCCTTTTGGAGTCAACTTTTGCCATGTACTAGCTCCCCCAAGTCCACATTTTTCCTCAAATTGTGCATATGTGCTATGCTTGCTACGTCCCCAGTCATAGAACCATCATGTCTCATAACCAGAAGGTCCTTTTCACCATCACTATTGAGTCCATCAATGAGATGTTGCAGCTCCAACTAGGGCCAAACCTAACTCCCATCTCAATTGGAGACTTGTTTAGACTTATATCCCAAACTCAGCTCTACAAAATTGGCCCAATTTCTCCAAACCTTCATCATAGAAGAGAAGCACATCCCTAAAGACCACCCTCCAAATGTAGCAGCTATATTTTCCCCTTAGGGCCGAATTATTGTAGCCATGGCATCTTGTGTTTTGGGTTACTCCACAAGTAAGTACATTGATGAAATTATCCTAGTTTCCATGTCTATCTATACCCCAGGATAGCCTCCTGCAACCATTTATGACTTTGCCACATTCATAGCTGATAGAATGCATGAGAAGTTCACAAGAATGGGAACTAAAAGGGTTTTCAAGTACTCCTCAGTTTTATACCATATGTTCTTATATTATCAATGAGAGAAGTTCCCATTCACCCTTCAAAAGCTGGACACCAAGGGTCAGCCCAGGCCAGTCATTTTTTGGACCCCATTGATCCACCAATACCAGTCTTTGTACTCTTACTCCGATTTTATTGATTTATTTGTACACCAAGTCATGACAATGTTGACTAGAAGCCCTCCTCCAAGAATCAGTCCAAAAATAAAGAGAGTCCTCCAATTATCTAAAAAAACCAAGTTAGTGACTAGTAATTTTATGAGAACCATACAGAAATCAGGATTTATCGTTGCAGCCTGGCACCATACAAGCTACCAAGATGATCTGGATCTGATCTTGAGGGGAGGCCCCCAAGATCTAAAAGATTGAAGTGGATCTTGGGAGGAGAGACCCCCAAGATCTGAAAACTTGAATTGCCAGAAGAAAAATAAGAGGAGAATGCCCAATAAACAAAACCACAAAGAAACTTTTTATTAAAACCGATAATAACTGTAAAGGCTACATTGTGGCGGACCATCTGTCCTTTTACAAAATGTGACTTGTTACTTATAGTATTTTTCAGTTACAATACCATGGGTCAATTCCATGGGTGAATGAATACCATGGGTGGATTTTACAATACCACGGGCGGATGCCATTTACAATACCATGGGTAAATTCCATGGGTGAATGAATACCATGGGTGGATTTTACAGTACCACAGGCGGATGCCATTTACAATACCATGGGTAAATTCCATGGGTCAATGAATAATATGGGTGGATGAGTACCATGGGTTGATGCCATTTTCCATTCGAATCACAAGATACCTCCCAATGAGGTTTTTTGCATTAGATTACTATAGTAAAATTATCAATGCAGATGAAATAAACTTTATTAATGCTAAGAAGAAGGCCAATTTCAAAATAAAATACCAACGAGGCCCCTTCATATGCAACTCTAGAGAGGCTAGCCAGGAGGCAGACTTGATGTTACAGAGTATGAAGTTCCAAAGAAGTTTTGTCTAGAGATATGATCCTTTGGAATTCATCACAAAGAAGAGACAAAAGTTCAAGCTAGGACCTTTCATTCACCATTCCATACCTGAGATAGAAGCTTATGCAAATCAGAGAGAATGGGTGTAGGGTACCCTAGTAGACCATGACAACACTAGAGTAGATGTTGAGAATGCTCTTATTGATTTAGAAAAGTAGCTTGATAACAACTCTTTTTTGAAGGTACTAGGAGAACCAGAGACTACTATGAGCACCCCTTCTGTCATGAAAACTCCTCAGAATGAGGAGAAGATCCCAAAAAGAAACAGAGAAGGGGCTTCCACTTTAGGAATGGCCACCTCTGATTTATAGCAAGAATCAAACAAGAGGCAAAGGCTAAATCCACCCTCTAAGCAAGAGTTTACTGAAGACTCAGTTGAAGTCACTAATACAGGAGCAGAAAGACGTAGGCATGCCACCCCATCTGGATGCATGCAAGAGCCTTCCACATCAAAAACTCAGATGTTGGAAAGGCAGCTCAGTGTTGAAGTGTCTTCTTTCAAAATGCTAGCTGACAAAGACCAAGATATCAAGGAAAGGTATAAAGAAATCAAGGCTAGAAATGAGAGGCTTAAGGCCCAAATATATGCACAATATCTGAAGTTGACTCCTACCAATCAAACAAGGCTAATGTTGGCCTTTGACATTAAAGAGGGGAAGTTGCAGATGACCTATGTGAAGCTTACAACCCAACAGCCAAATACAACATTAGATTTCAAAGGGGTAGATTTTGAAGTGTTGGTAAGGATATTCATCCCATAGACCAGATTGAGCTACACAAACAGGTTGGAGAGATGATATACTCCACCCTGACAGGTAAAGCCATAGCTTCCCATTAGCTACAGAACTCCCTAAACAACATCTCAACACAATTCCAGTTGGAGAAGGCCTCCTCATAGGCCAAGGACACAAGGATCAAGTCCTTAGAGGATTTAGTAATTTAATTGGGACACGATCCCAAGGATATAAAAGCTATAGAACATCTTACCAAAAAGAAGAACGATGACATAGTTGAATTAAAGAAACAACTAAAAGTACCTTAGCTACAACATCCACAAACATTAGAAGTCCTAGAATCCCAGCAGGGGCATGAAGAACTAATGGACTTGGTCATGAAATTGAATGACCAACTTAAAGAGACTAAAAAGGAATTAGATGCTTTGATCCAATTAAAACAGGCAGGTGTGGCCACTCTTTAACAAATGTTATCCTCATAGTCTCCACAACAGTGCCATCCACACTAGCAGCATCTTTGGCATCTACAGCTCCACTTGCAGTGGCCTTGCCAACAACAACAAAGTCTACATCAGCAGCACGTGCATCAAGAGAGAAAGCAGCAAAACTTGTCAAAGCCATGGAATAGATGTCTATCCAGGCTCCTAAAACGAACAAGTTAAGAGAAAAGGTTGCAGTTTAGAAACAGAATGCAGACTTGCCCAAATGAAGTAGAAAGAAGAAACACAAAGGGCCCAGAGAATGGGTGAGAGAATCAAAATCCTAGAGAATGATTTAACACTGGATAAACCACTTGGAAAAACCAAAGAAATGTTGTGGGCCAATATCATTGAATTTTTCAATGATATTTGGCCATCAATCCAAGTAATTTTTGAAGAAACAAAGCTGGTAAAGATAGCTATAGAAGCTATCTAGAAAGTGAAGGAAGAGCTGGGAAATAAGCCAGAGGATGCAAATAGACTCATCCACTTCCTCAACAACAAGAATAGATATGAGCTCCAAGAGCTCAATATAGAAGATAGGATTGCTTCCATTTTAGAAATAAGGAAGGTCCTTTCTAAAAGGAACCTTATGCTTAATTTGGATAAATTCCAGATTTTGAGGGAGAAAGGTCTTCCCAGTCCTATGGTCATCAATGATAAACTAATGTCACAATTGGACTTTGGTGATAGACTAAGAAAATTGGCCAAGGAACAGGCCAGTTCTTCATCCATAAAAGCCCTACCAATAGGCAAAGTATTATATGACACCTTTGAAAACATGTTTTTCCTTGAGCATGAAGTAAAACATTTGTTCCTCACCAAGCCAAATTTTTCAAAGTACAGTGAGGCCGATGAAATCTATAGGAGAATGGTGAATGTGAAATTACCAGATGCAGAATGGTGGGAGAAAATGGCAGATTTACTGTGATAAATTTACAGCATAAATTTACTATATAGCAAAAATGAAGGCAACCAGGTAAAACAGGTGAAAACAGGGTAGTAGGGTCAAAGAGTATTAGATTTAAAGAGTATCAGTTGAAAGATGAAAGTGAAGAAGACTCTAACGTTAAACTTTGCAACTGCAAGCCAGATGAAAAGGCTAACACTTCAACAATAAAGGCCAGCACAACCTTAATAAAAGGGACAACATGAAACAGTTCATTAGCTGTCTCTATCTTCTTGCAAGGAGATATTTGTATTTTCCTAGATTAAATCTCAAGTTGTTTTGAGAAATTTTGTAATAAGTTTTTGTATAAATACTTCACAATTCGAAGTATGTGGTGTGGATTCTTATACATTTCTATAGTTTTCTTGATCAAAGACCAAAAGTTTTTGTATCACTGTTGGAACAACAAGTTGGATTATTGAATAAAGAAAAGACATTTCATTGGATTCATGTGTAGTGCGAAATACAGACAAGTATCTTATTTTGTGTTTTCATTTTTCTTTAAAAGTTTTTCCCATAATTTTGAATGCATCTGAAATGTAAATGATTTAATATGGAATGATATCTCAGAACTTGATTCATTGCACTCTGTTTTGACTGTTAGGCATTTTGTATGTTTTCTGCTAAAATTGTCTAAATTAAGGAATTCTTGATTGCTCCTTAGCTCAGGTAGTTCCCCTATGGTCTATAGTAAAGGATTCTTAACTGCCCTTTTTTCATGATAATCCTATGTCCTCCTTTTAGTCCGGATTTGAGGATCCTTAAGTTCCCTCTCACCCTAGTTAAGATCATTTCACCCATTCGACCTAAAAACCTATGTTTCACTCTGGTAGCTTTCCCATTGAACACTCCCTTTAATGATTTAATCCCAATTCTACTGCCCTTCTTTGACTCCATAGCCCAATAGCCAAAGACACCATTCTATCCATCTGTTTAAGGATTCCACCATCCAACTTCCAATACAAATCCAAAACCTCCCTGAACTTTAAGAACTAGCCTAAAATCTTAGCAAACAAAGCTAAAACATATAGAGAGAGCCCTCTCTGAGTCATAGGTTGGCCAGATCCTATACTTAAAATATTGGTTTGCAGTTACCTCAACTTTTTCCTTCTTCTGATAACTTATAGGGAAAAATACTGAGTATAACACGACCCAAACCCAGGAAGGTCAACGATGTAAAGGAGGATGTCCTAGCCCGACATGAAGCAAAGAGTGTCATGTTCAAGAGTAACCTACTGACACAACTTGATAGATTTCGAAATTTCCCCCCTACCATTTTTGGTGAGTACCCCAATTATTTTTTAATTGCAAGCTTGAAGGGGATAGCATATGCTTGCACTGTAAGTTCATCCTTCAGATGAATCTGACCTAGTAAGTTTAACGAGTCCTAGGAAGGAGAAGCTTGTGTTCGTCATGGTGACGAATATGATGTCATTTAATAGTTTAACAAGTCTGACAAAGGTGTAACATGGTATCTTTTTCATGTTTAGAGAGTTTAAAAAAGACATGTAAAAGAAAACTCCACATGGCCCCTTTTCATATGTTTGTGTCTCTCTAACCCGAAAAGGTATAAAATAATACTTGAGAGAACCGCTAGACCATTTCAGTCAAGGAGTACCATTTTCATAAATAGTGCCTCCCAACTCGAAAAATGGGTAAACTTATATTGGGTGCATGACGTTTCACATCTGTTAACGAGTTCAAAATGATAAGGGCTCAGCCATCTTTTCAATTTTAAAGGGTGAAAAAAGAGCTGAAAGTGGACCCCCCATTTTTATTCTCTTTAACGAGTCAAAAAGGGAAAAATACTCGGCGATCTTTTCATATGGGTTTAATGAGTCGAGAAAAGTGTTGAAACGTGACTCATCGCCATCGTTAAACATCCATCACCTGTCGCTGCACAAGTAAGGAAAAGTGTATTATCGAGTTCCTGAGGAAAAATAGGTCAAAAATGTTTACAAAACCTTATATTTTCATGAAAAAATGAATAAAAAGGGGAAAAATAAATATATTTTTACCATTTACCATTTTACCTTTGCAGTGAAGACTTTTACCCACTTTTTCCCTAGTTTTTCTAGAGTAGATTGCTAGAGATCCGAAAGGTCAATCGACGAGATGTTAGTTCCAGGTAACAGTTGAAGCCCTGAGCTCCATTTTCATACTATTTATTTATGCTTTTAGCCATTTTTTAGGATTTTTAGGGAGGTTTTTGAGAAAAACTTTCGCCCTCAGTCAGCACGATTTCCGAGCACGAGATCGCGCCAACCGGTGCGACTGTTTCTAAAACAGGCTTACCAATGCTATGGATAGGGCAAAAACAAGTTTTCTCAAGAACTGACCATTAAAATTTGATTTTTATGCATCAAAATTGATGATTGACACAAATAAATGGCTTCTGCAAGAGAGAAATTGTCGAAAATGGTGGATTGGAAGGAAAGAGAACATGAAGATGTGGACAATCAAGCAATGAATGATCCAAATTGCTTGGAGGCTTTGAGGGCCTACGAGCTCCTCAAATTTTTCCTTACACCAGGGATGCAGGCTCAGCCCAAATTGCTTCAGTATTTGATAAGCCTTTGGGACATAAATTGTGAGATTTTTCTCATTGGGAAAGCTGGAGTTGGAAACTTCAAACACTTACTTCATCACTGGGCTATCTCACAGAGGTGAGCCAGTGAATTTGTATGGGTCACGTTCAGTCAGGGCAAGCATATCTTCCCTGCTTACCGCGCAATTTCCTGAGGCCCTGAAATCAAAAAGTGGGAAGATCGATATTTCCAGTGTGTGGGATTTGACACTCAGGGTGCTTTTGTTGACCATCAACAGAGTGGCGGGGTCCCAGGCGGAACATGAGACTAATAAGTTGAATTTCAACTCGGTAGAGGCCATGAAGATAAACATCAAGTGCCAGTTTTCCAAGGCCAAGGCGGGAAATATGAAGCAATGTGACCTTTTTCCTAGAATGAGTGCCATTGTTCCAGTATCAGTTGACTGAGGTTGATCCTCCTGTGCCACGCAATCCACGAATGGCCCGCTAGAGTCGTTTGATGCCCAGGATTAGTAGGGGTTAGCAGATGTCCTATCGACCATCATTCTTTTCATGGCTACGATGACAAAAAATCATCATGGAGGATTGGTCCTACAATGGCATGGATTTCCGTGGAGACCTCGATATGCCCTTGCCATATGGGGAGGACTTTGATGACAAAGGTAAAAGCCAAATCAAATTTTTGATTTTGATGTTTTTTAATTTGTTTTTGGTATATGCATGCTTATAACATTTCTCTTGTGTATGCAGATGTTGGACCAGAACAGCCAGCCGGGATGTCCTCGATAGTTAGGCATTATCCCCATCCTATTGATGTTGTCGACCATTATCAAGAAGGGAGTGATAATGAGGAGGAGATTGTGAGGAACCTCAAGGGATTGACTCATGGTATGCTGAGTATGCTCGAAGAGGAGACATGCCTCGACGGTACCAAAGGCACACAGTGGGAGTCTCAGATGGGGTTTTCCGATTATTGAGTCATGTAGTACGAGCTGTCTCATGTTATCATGACCACCATGCTGAGTAGTTCCTAGGTCAGGTACTTACATATTTTTTGAGGCCTACATGCCACGGATGTGTGAGGCCTGCGAGCCATCGATGTTATTATGGACATACATATTTTTTGGGGGTTTTGATGTATCAAACATTCTCACATATGTATATATGTTATATTTTCCTATTTATTATTGTATAAATGATTTGTCTTATCTTTTACATGTTTCGCAAATGTCTATCCAACACGTAATTAGCTAATGCATCTGTCAATGTATTCATGCGTCTAGGAATATGATGATAGGTAATATAATCAAAATATCTTTCCAACAAATGGATATGGAGATACATTCATAATATTTGAGGGTTCCTGATGGAGTATTGCCTATTGAGTTGAAGGACGACAAGCTGTGAATCTAGGTTGACAACTAATTCTCTGATGCCCAGAGCAATGGCTTTTGACAACAATTCGATGACGGCACTGTATTCAGCAATTATGTTGGTTTTACGACCTAGGAAGATAACTTGAAGGTCAATCAACTCACCATTAGGGTTGTAGATAGTCCATGCTACAGATGATAGGTTTTGGGTACTTTGGCAAGCACCATCAGCGAAACCAATGTGAGGAACTGGAGACATCTGCAAAGCAAGAAAAGCATAGTAAACAGGAGGGTTGTTTGAAAACTTTCACACAAAACCACGTTGTAAAAAAATGAATCACACGCTAATGTACATAAGTAACCATGCAAGACTATCTAAGCATAGTACTTTTTGAGGTAAAGCCCATTTAGGGGCTCATCGAGAGGATTTCCTTCATAATCAATAAGTTCATAGGCTCCTTTCTACAAAACAAGTTTTACAGTATAGGGCCCATGCCACATAGGTTCGAACTTTCCTGCCCCCAACTTATCATTAGCTTGGTCATATAGTAGGACCAAATCACCCTTAGAGAAAGCGTGAGGGTAGACCAACTAGTCGAAATGGGATTTAACCCGTTTCTTTTATGCTTCGATGACCAAGGTAGCGAGACAATGAGTCTCGTCCAGTATTTCTAAATATAATAGGCATTCCTCTTGAGGTGATGTTTCAAGGAGGATTTCAATAGCTAACTTAAGTGAAGGAATCTCACATTCGAATGGCAATGTTGCTTCCAAATCATAGACTAGCTAGAGTGGTGTGAAACCAGTGGCTTTGGTTGAAGTTTGGTAGGCCCACAAGGCTGAAAAAAGCATGAGATGCCAATTTAACTTGTGCATCACAATAGTATGTTGAAGCATGGTGACTAAAACTTTGTTCACAGCTTCAACTTGGTTGTTGTCCTGAGGATAATATGGTGTTGATCCATCGTTGCACAAGCCCAATGCAGATGTCATTTCTGCCATCATGTAATCTCTGAAATGGGAGCCATGATCTATGACAATGGCTTGGGGTATTCCAAACCTAGAAATAACATGGTTAAAAAGGAATTGAGTTGTCATCTTACCATTTGTCGACTATGTAGGCATTACTTCAGCCCATTTGGTGAAGTAATCCACAACAACGATAATGTATCCATGCTCCCCAGACGAATGAGGGTTACATGCCATATAATCGATGCCCCATTTGGAAAGGGACCAATGGTAATGACAGGGTCTAGGTGAGTAGGTGGGGTGCGCATCTTGTATTGGTAGAATTGTAATTCATGACACTTGCGGACAACAAGAATGCAGTCTTTGAAGATGGAGGGCTAGAAATAACCAGTGCGAAGGATTTTTTGAGTTGTAGCATAACCAGACATATGACCACCACATGCCCCGGAGTGGCAATCATTCAAAGCTCTTTCAGCTTCCTCAATCGTGAGGCATTGATGAAGAACAGAATCGACACATACATGGCATAAAGTATCACCAATAATACGGTAGGGTAGAGAATGATGCCAAATCCTTTGACGATCATCTTTGGTCAACGTGGACCAAAACGTGGAGGTTTGGAGATACATGATGATTAACCATAACATGGATCAAGGGTGCTAATCAGGAAAAGGGTCTCATCTGGGAGTTGTTCATCTACACGAGCAGGGAGAGCTTTGGAGGGAAGGGAACAAATCAATTCCACAAAAACAAGTGACTTCTTAAATTTGGCCATAGTGAAGACCAAATCGAATTCTTGCAAGATAACGATCCATTCAGAATACTTCCCCCCCAGAAAATTACAAGTCAGGATGTAGGTCATAGGGTTTCATTCATAAATCACTGTAGTCATTCGTAAGAGAATATAATGCCAAAAACACTGAATAGCCTAGACAACAGCCAAAGACAACTTCTCGACATGTGCATAACGTGTTTCAGTGTCAAGGAGATTCTGACTCAGGTAGTAAATCATGTGCTCGACGCCTTCTTCATTGTCTTGAACCAACACCATAGTTATGATTCTAGGGGCTGCGGCTAGGTAAAGCAAGTAATCTTGATAATAATCTAGTGGATGCAACAGAGAAGCATTTATCAGGATAGCCTTAAGATCATCAAATGATTTTTGGGCTATCTCGTCCCATGCAAAGGGTGTTCCTTGTTTGAGTAACCGGGTAAATCCTGTAGCTAGCTGGTGTAGTTGGGTATAAAATGACGAAGAAAATTGGCCTTTCCCTAGAGGCTCTGGAGTTTTTGCAGTGAAGATGGAGGGGGTTAGTTTACAATGGCCTTGACTTTTAGCAGATCCAAGCGAATCCCATCCTTGGAAACGATGAAACCAAGGAGTCATCCTGATTCCACAAAAAAAACACATTTGTGTGGATTTAACCAGATGTTATAGTGCCTGTAGCATAAAAAAATTTGCCGAAGTTGGTTTGGCCGATCTTGACGCTTACGAGAATGGGCAGCAAGGTCATCCAAGTAAAGTTGGACAATGTTGTGAATATTGTGAAACACATAGGACATTTCCCGCTGAAATGTGGCCCCAACATTTTTTTAGGTTGAAAGGGAGCTTTTTGTATGCGAACGTACCCCATGGGTAGATGAAGGTTGTCTTCTCTTGGTTAACAGATGCGATATTGATTTGGTTGTAACCAGAAAAACCATCTATAAAGGAAAATATCTTGCTCCCAGCACATTCATCAATGATTTGATCAATGAAGGGAGTAGGATAGTTGTCTTTAGGACAGGCACGATTAATATTTCATTAATCCACACAAATGTGGATCGTGCCTTGTTTTTTATTCACTGGGATGACATTGGACACCCAGTCTGTAAAGGGAATGGGATAAATAAATCTAGCTTTGAGAACTTTTTCGACTTCACCCTTAATAGCAACGACCTTTGTAGGGTGCACTAGACGAAGCCATTGGCGAATGGGTTTCGCATCCGGATACGTTGGTATTTCATGCACCACGATGCTGAAATAAATTCCAGGCATTTCTTCATAAGACCACGCAAACACATCATGGAATTCCTAAAAATGATGAGTATATGTCTTGATCTCATCTCTAGAAAAAGATACCCCGATATAAACGTGTTCAATGACACTTGGTTTGATAGAAATGTCAATCGGCATCATTTGGGTAATATTACCCAAATTTCCTTTTGACCATACTTCATGAGTAACAATCGATGGTGGAAATGGAGAAGAGGACTCTTTGAAAGAGGTACACATGACCATCAGGTGAGGTAGGAATGAGGAGCGATGATGGGTATCGATCCATGGTGGTTCCTCAAGAGCAATGATTTCCATGATACCTTCATTGGCGAGGAAGGTCTCAGCTAAGGGATCAGATGATTCCAAAGCACCAAGCCAGGGGGATTGAGAATACATATCGAAGGAGGTCTTTGAGATATGAGAATCAAAGGATGCAAAGTTCGCAGCCGAAAAAATATCCATGTAATTGACTTCGGTAGGACTAAGCGGCATGACGTCGCCCCAAGCATCAATCAGATCTGTCGCAGGTATGACCCAGGGATCAGATTTGACCAAGATCATGTTGACAGAGGCAACATGAGGAGGTGGGAGTGGAAAAATCCCCATTAAGGTAGAATCTTTGAAGAGACCTACCCCCACACACTCAAAGGGAGAACCAGATTGCTTGACATATGGAACGTTTCCATTAGACGAGGAAGAGGCAAGGAAAGACAATTGATCAACGGCAATCTGGAATTTATCTAGGACAAAGAATTAAAGGTATTACAGACTCATGTGCATGGATGTGCCTATGTTACTTTATGCAATGGATCGATGAGATTTCAAAATACATAGACACTGAAGTAGTTAGTGAAAACATAATAGGCAAACATGTAAACACAACAAGTTTAATAAGGAGTTCACCCAATACTCCTGGACTACGTCTCCTGGTCCAACCTTCAATGTTTGCCTCTCTACTATGTTTTCAAAGTAGAGTTTTACAACAGTGAGCTCAATTTGAGTCTCACTCAACAGATATAAATCAATAGGACTGGACTTCGATCCCCCAAGTCTCTAGAGTACACAAACTCTCCTTACTGAAAACTTGACCTCTATTGCTCATAGTAGTATGAGCCCAATCCGAGACTCAATACATGACAGGGAAAACAGAGGAGTTCTCTTGAACCTCTCAAGCCTTCTATGGAGTACACAAACTCTCTGACTCTCTCTGGCTTTTTCTGGCTCGATGTTGCCTTCAAGTCAGCTCAACTTACTTTCTCTATTCTCTGCTCTTCGCTTTCTGCCTTAAATATCTCTCACTTCTTCCTCTGTCACTACGTCTATCAGTTTGTGGCTTTAAGGCCAATCCGCTTACTGACTATTCATTTCCGCTTCTCAGCTTCCTAATTCCACTGCCTCTGTCTGTCTGAATCCCTCTGTTCTCTGTAATCGTTCATTGTGATAACGCTTCACAGGGAGGTGGCCACCTATTCTGCAATGGGTGAGTGTGTCAGGTTCCTTGGACACATTCTAATAGTCATTATTTCCATTTGCACCAATATCGCCCATGAAATACGAATCTTTTGCCAACTCATGAGCCACATCAGACTCCAAATCCCATATAATCTTTCTTTATCATCTGTCAAATCTGGTCATTCATCGGGATGCACCTCTGCCATTGATTTGGACCCCCAGATCCTATGGTCATTGTGCATATCAGACGGATAATTAGCTCGACGTTTACCTATCCGATATGAGTTGTTTTCTCTCTCCTTCGCTGGACGTGTGTCACTCGTTGTGTGGCATCAAGTGGGACTCGATCTAAACTGCTTACCGCCTCGAGGCCCTTTCGATATCTTGCCTGGTTTTGTAGAATACTGCTCTGCCGGAGCCGAAAGCAGTAATTGTCTGTGTTTTATAACCTTTTTGGCTCTGGGCGCTTCGGGGATTTCCTTCACTGAGGGGAAACGCTACGATACGTGGTTAGCGCTAATCGTATATCAGAATCTGCTCTTGTTCTTTGATCAGGCTCCTAGTTTACAGTTTTCCCCCAGTACGCGTTACCATGGGCCCTCGGTCTGCGCGCTTGACTGAGGGTCCTCATTGCTCCGTGCTGGTCACAATCTGAGCCTATCATGAGGATTCCTTCCGATAGCTTGATCCTTTTAAGACTTGAATCTTTTTGGAATAATTGAAAGAGTTCATGAAAACTTAGAGAATGTTCTAGGATCCAATTTTGATCACGACACTGAATAATTTTTGGACCACCAAAAGTTGGTTTTTAAGCATCAATCAAGTGAGGGTACTGATTCCTCGCTTGCCCAATTTCTATCCACTTCGCACTGCTCGGTTTTGAACCTTTGATTCCAATCCTCAGGTACTCAACATCCCCCCTGCGTGTAGTTCTCACCTTCCTGTCCATAACTATGTCTTCCTACAATTCATTGAGATATTCAGGTAATAGATCATCAATAGAAGGAAATTGACTATGCTCTTCGAGATATTCAATCAATGAAGGTTTAAATAGTCTCAAGCTGTCTGCATTAACAACTGAGTAGATGTGCATGTAAGCTAGTAAATCAAGGCGAAAAGCATTCTCACCAATTTTCTCAAGTATCTTGAAAGGTCCATACCTTATTGGCTTCAGCTTCTTACCTTCACCTTGCATTCTGTCTTTGCTGATATACAGCTAGACTTGATGACCAACTTGGAAACTATGCTTCATCCAATGCTTATCATGCCTTGCCTTGTACTTGGCTTGGCTCTTTTCTAACTGTTCCTGGACTGCCTGGTGAATCTCTTGGATTTGTTTGATGAACTTGGTTGCCTTGTCCACATCATTGTGTCCATCAACTACTATGTCTTTACCAAAGACAAAACCCAAGGGAGACCTTCGTGTGAAACCAAAACAAGTCTCAAAAGGAGATCTCTGTGTAGAAGAATGTTTAGCTCGGTTGTAAGCATGTTGCACATAACATAAATTTTTAT